>KK116927.1:65968-112665 GCA_000611955.2 Stegodyphus mimosarum
TAAATTAAAGCAATTAAAAACTAATAGTTTTATTTTCTTAAATAAAATGATTGAAAATTAATTTTTGAATAAACAGTAAAGTAAAATCTTTTATAATTATCAATATTTATTAAAATTTTCAGAGGTATGACATATTAACATTAACATAAGTTTTAAGGCATTTAACATAAGTTTTAGATAGTTAAACTTGATGATGAAACTTTTTCTTTTTCTTTCGAGATACATATTTATTCATTATATATATACATGTAATTATGCAAGATATAAAATATGCAAAGCAAAATTACCAACTTTATTTTAGCAATAGTCCTTTTAATTTCATGCTGTAATTTGGTTATGTTCCCTTCCTGGAATCTAAACTGCGTTACCTGAAACTTAATCCGCATTATATCATCAGCAGTGCGGCTAGTTATTGTCCTATCACCGTTCAAAATGTAAACAAAGGATTTCAATTTTGTTAATACGCTTTGCTGAAATGCGCAGGCGCCCTTTTTGTCTTCCTCTTGCTGTGCAAGCGCGTGTGTTATTTACTTCTCCATTTTGATCATTGTTTGGAAATATGATAAATTTTATATAGAACTGTGAAGTGCTTGTTGCAGCGATAGTGATGTGTACTAATAGCGATAGTGTGGGATTTAGTTCAGTACTAAAAACACATAAAAAATAGAAATGCTTGAGGAATAGAAAACATTAACTTTTACCATATCCCTAGTGCGGTTGGAGAGGAAAAGGAACGAAAGTTGATGGCATTAAGAAGAAAACGGTGAAGACGCCAAAGGTGCAAAATGTTACTGTTTGAAAAGGAAATTCTTTTCCATAAAAATAATCCGGTAGGCGTAATGGCAGACCGCACATTCAGTTTTAACAATGTTAAACGAATTACGCACACTGCGCATGCGCAAAAGAGAATTTGGCGCAATTACGACTTTGGCGTCATTTTAAAAGAAGATAAATATGGTATATGGTTGATATTCTGTTATCTGGACGTAAACAGTTCGGGGTTTTAAAACTTGTTAAGCTGTACGTTGCTTCATTACTTAGAGCGTAAATATCGATTGTAAACTCCCCATATTTTCGTTTAAGAAGGATTACAAAATAAGAAACATTACATGATGTTGTTTATTGATTGTACTCGAGCTGAACGTTTATTGATTGTACTTCTGAGGAATAAAAGCGATCGGTTATTTACCATGCGTTCCATTCATAAATACTTTAACAACTTAAGGAATATATCTAGTTTAAATTACTGAATTAAAGTCAAAGAAATTATTAAAATAACTGATATTAAATGTAATGTTTATGAACAAAATAAACCAAAATGAAACGAAACAGAAGCAAATGCAATAAGCACAAAAAAAAAGTGTCCATAATATTGCAATCGTAAAGAATCGCTAAGGCCTACATGACGAACAGACTTGTCTATTTTTATTCGCCAGTATTTTCTCCCACGCCAACGGTACACTATTGAGCATGCGCAGTAAGCGAAATTCGTTAACATTGATCATCTCAATGTGCGGTTTGCCATTACGCATCCGGTAGCCGCTGTAATTAACACAAGTCTTTGTCTCATTTAAAATTTGCCCACTGGACTTGTTTCTATCTATGTTTTAAAATGTTCCTAAAACAAGACATGGCACTGTCACTGGAAATACTTATGCTACGCCATTTTATTACTATATCAAGCTGATAATCTTCTGTGAAACTTTCCGTCGTACCCTATTTAGGCACAAATTTCGCGAACCAAATAATTAGGAATATCTTTCCTTCCATCCTCTTCTTCCGAACGCATTTCCTTTTTTACATTAACTACATTTTGGAGTATCATTTGCTGCCGGTTTACTTGTTGGTATCTCGAGACATCATTTGTCATCCAAGGCATTTTTCGTTTAGGAATTTGTTTGTGGTGCAAGGCGTTCGTAACCCAAGCTTTCAATGTATATTATATTTCAATGTACTTCAGTTAGATTTATATTTTGAAAATATTTTGATTTAAACACTCTCTTAAGTAGAATAACATTTATTTCTTAATTAGCATTATTGCTTACAATATAACCGAAACAATTAAGAGGAGGCATGTAATTATCAGGTTCATTTGCTGTTAACAAAATTGGTATGATATTAATTTAAATTAATAATTAAGTAATACAATTCATATTTGAAAGCTAGGTTTTAAAAGACTTGCTTCTCAGAAGTGGAAACCAAAACGTTATCATCGTAGATTGGTCAGACAGTAATCAAGCTCCCTATCCGCAAGCAGTTGCTAATGCGAGAGTAGTTGCAGCTCAGCTTGCACAACTAATAAATGCTTTACAAGTAAGTGCATTTTATATTTTAAATGTCTTCATCTTTCTTGAATCTTACTTATAACAGAAATAATTCGTAAAAGACATTTTCATGGCATGATGGTGGATCGGCTGGAACTTTTTTTTTGCTTCAGTTTTGTAACTACATTATTATTTCTATGTTTGTTTATAATCCTCCCCAAAATATGATTTTCCTCACAACGACATATCAACAAGAAAGAAAGGTTTAAATATCATTTATGAGTTCAAATTAACAAATACCTTAATTTTATAATGAAAATAATAATTTACAAAATTAATATAAATTTTAAATCAGAAAGATACACATCAGTAGAAGCACTTCCTAAATAAAATTCAAACGAGTCTTTCATAGCTTAGGAAATATGCATGAACATTTTCTGTATTTTTATCAATTTTGATGTTATTTTCTTATAAGAAGGGTTTTATGAGATACATGCAATCATTATCTTTTGTCCATGCATTCCACTCAAATACAGGTCCCCTGTTAAAAGAAAACAATTTAGGGTTCTCACCAAAAACTAACGTTTCATATTTTTCTCTGACAATGATAAATTGCTTTCATTTTGTTCATTCTGTTAAACATTTCAGTTAATATGTCATTTTACAAACCCAGTCTTCGTATTCAAACGTTCTCTAATATGACGTTATTTTCCATTAAAAATACTTTTTAAAATAAATTTAATAGTTTTAAGACGCTTACATCTCTGTTCTTATTTTAAATTATTAAAAATGCCTTGTAAAATAAATTTAATAGTTATAAGACTCTTACATCTTTAGTCTTATTTTATGCTTTACTTTAACAGCTGCATAACAGCTTGATCACTAACAACTAGTAAAATTCAAACTTATATAATGTTAATTTTCAATGAAATGTCTCAATATATTTTGAGAAAAAACTAGCAGTCTTTCCATGTTAAGAGGAAAAGGATTTTCACGGTTAGAGTCATCTGTTCAGCAAAACAGATGAAAAATTATTAAGAGACAAAAAGCCTCTTTGCTGCCCACAATAATAATTAAAACGTGAGGATAAAAATCATCATCTGAAAGGAAAAAAAATTATGGCTCGATTGAAGAACTTTTTGGATAACTGCTTCTGGAGAGAAATTTGAAAGAATGATTTGAGCAGATCTTCCCAAACGTTGCGGTTTGCGCAGCAGCCCTTTTCAGAATCTTCGTCTCTAGCGGAGCTCCTTTCATATCTTAAAAGTTAATGATGTTTAAGAACTGTGTTACAGAAGCAGAACAAAGTTATACAATGTAAAGAAGCCAAAATCTACGGTAAAAGAAAGTAAAGTAAGGAGGTATCTAAACAAATGTGCAATGCTCATGAAATTATTTTAAATTTACAATAATATCTCAATTTATTCTACAACATGATATTGTCAAAAATTAGTCATACATATTTGGTTCTTCCAAAGTTCAACAAGATATACTAATTTGTGTTGTGACAAATATGTGCACTGATTTTGAGAACATCATTAAGGTCGTTACAATATTGTTGTCATTACAATTTGGTTATTGTGTTAAAAACAGTGCAAACATGTATATAACATCATAAAACGTAATAATGTTTAATGAGACAGCTGTGATTTCACTTTTGAGAGCTTTTTATTTTAAATTCAAGTACTGATCATGGCAGACGAGATTTTGATTTTACCTTGTATGCAATCAAAACTACCGTAGATTTTGGCTTCTTTTTGAATACGTATAATGCCTCCGTGCACCATAGATAGCTGCAGGTTTTAGCTTAGTGTTTGAGAAGTCAAATCTATGAGGACCTCGTATTCCATTAAGCTGGATGCGTGTTTTCTCAGATTGAATATATTCATCATCCATTTAAAATGATTCAAGCACTTCCTAAATAAAATTCAAACGAGTCTTTCAAAGCTTAGGAAATGTGCATGAACATTTTCTGCACTTTTATCAAATTTTTTTCCATGCATTCCACTTAAATACATGTTCCCTGTTAAGAGAAAACAATTTAAGGTTCTCACAAAAAACTAACGTTTCGTATTTTCCCCTGACAATGATAAATTGCTTTCATTTTGTTCATTCTGTTAAATATTTCAGTTAATACGTCATTTTACAAACCCAGTCTTCATATCCAAATCTTCTCTAATATGATGTAATTTTTCATTAAAAATACTTTACTTTTCTGCTACTTGTTCATGCAATTTCATCAAATACGCAGACTGGCGAATAAAACCTTTGAGATTTTCATTTGAATGCGTGCTAGGGATGAAGTACACAAATTTTTTTATGACGTGAGTTACACGTGCTTAGAATGCTAGTATAAACAAGGTGTAAGAGTGCTTTTCACTATGAATGAAGTAAAACAGGAAAAACGACAGATTTTTCACCATTTGAAAAAGGACTTATAGTTGGTACCCGTTTAGCAGGGGACTTAGATTTCGAAGACAGCAAATCTCACTGAGTTCTCAAAAGCAACCATATCAAAGGCTTTCAAAAGCTGGAATCAGAACCCACAGTCCTTCTCAAGAAGACATAACTGCGGTTCGAGCACAGTTCTCCAACAGTGTGATCGGCTTCGTCTTTGACAAATTGTACGGCAGAACAGGGACTCTACTGTGATTCAACAGGCACAGATCGTCAACCAAGACTCTTTCCAACAGATTTCAGCTCGAATCGTACGCAGAGAATTGCAGAGGATAGGAATGCATATTCGAGTGCCTGTGAGAAACCACTCACTTCTACCCGATATGCAAGGATTCTTTTGCAGTGGTCTCAGGAAAGAAGACACTGAACATCTGAGGATTAGAAACGGGTAATGTTGTCAGATGAATCCCGCTGCACCTTATTTTGCAGTAATGGAAGACTTTGAATTTTCCGAGAATATCATGGAGCCATAAACCCATCTTGCCTTACTCGCACTGTGTAAGGGTACGTTGGAAGTATCATGATATAGGACATGTTCTGCTGGCATGGAAGTGGTGCCCTGGTGTTCCTCGAGGCTAAACAAACAGCTATAGGATAAACTGGCAGATTAAATGCACCCTGCAATGTTGCATTTTTACCCAGATTGCGACGGATATTTCATGGACGATAATGCAAGTATACATCGTGCCAGAAGTGTTCAAAATTGGTTCGCTGAACATCAGTCTGACTTCCGACACCTTCCCTGGCCACCGCAAAGTACGGATCTTAACCCCATAGAAAATGTGCGGGATATGGTGGAAAGACGCATTCGACAGCACTCTCCTCTTCCATCTAATTTACAAGATCTAAAACCTAATTTACAAGATCTAAAAAGCTGCATAGCCAATGTATGGTATTCTCTGGACGTAAAGGTACTCCAGAAGCATGTAGACTCGATGGCCAAACGAATACGAACCAAAGCAGTTGTCAGTGCAGAAGGTGGTCCAATAAAATATTGATCTCGGTTTTCTAATTCATTGGCTAGTGTGCCTGTCGACGCTTTTCCTCAAGACAATCGCCTTACTTCACTGGGCACCAGAAGAGACTCAAGGAGGCTTCCCATATGTTTTCCACATTGTTATATAGATCTGCTTTTAAGATGTCGTGATTTTATACAGTTATCATTTTTATTATATTCCTATATTAATGGACACTTAATATTTGCAATACTTCCAAAAGAAATTAAGTGTACAGAAAACTCGTAGAAGATTCGTATAGATATCACATTATTATTGCTATAAATATTTACTTGAATTGATTCTAAAGAGACTAAGAATCTGTGCTTAAATGGGGTTGTTTGAAGAAGTTTTCAGCGGATTCTAGGAATTTTTGAAGTGGAGAATGAGCGAGAAGCTACTCGAAACTGCAACTCCAAGGAAATACTAAGCATCGTCTGCTAGAGAAGGTACGAAGTTCAGTTTGGTAAATTTTCGTGTTCAAAAAATAATTTCTAAATTTCCGTCTCTTATTTTTCTTTAATATCATTCAGTTTTTATTTATTGAGCCCCTGTCATGGCCTCCGCAGAATACAGGTTGGGAAACTTTAATCTAGAGACTAACAGTGATTTGCAATAAGAAATTACTCATTTATCATTTAATTAATACTAATTTAATTTTGATTTAATAATAATTTTGATTTCATCACCAATGATTTCATTATTATTAATATGACAGTGATTTGCAATAAGACATTAAGCATGACGCATTTATCCCTTGAAATGTAATTAATTATAGTTGCGCACATTTAATAAAATAAATGCATTGCAGAGCTATATTACATTTTGGGAAGAAAACTACTCAACTATTTGTACGAACTGAATGCAAGCGAGTCTTGCATAAATTGGGAATATCTAAGAATATCTAAGAAGTTTTAAGCATCGGAATCTTACATGTAGTAAAAGATATCAAAATTACTTTTGCTGTTCTTAATATTCTTTCAGGATATCACTGGAAATCCTCCAAGAAATGTACATCTCATTGGACACAGTCTTGGAGCTCATTTGGCTGGATGGACAGGGAAAAGAATTCAAGGCTTGGGAAGAATAACAGGTAAATTGATATATACTTGTCCCCACTTAGTGTTATGAAGATCATCTGAATTCTACTGGTAATTATTCTTAAAATTTAAAGGAAAGTATAAGCATTACTTAAGTAAACTGAGAAAAAACGAGTAATATAAAGAAAATATTTTCAAGTCAATTTCTACTTAGGTCAACAAAGAAAAACTTTAAAATACAAAAAAAATGTTTTTAAATTAAAAATTAAAACAATTTTTAATATGAGAAAAAACTGTATTAACATCAAGTGTCATCCACTAAAAGTTTAAAAAATGTGTTTGAACTTGAGTTGATGAATAAAAAGTATTTTATTAACGATTAAAAATTTGAGCAAGATATAGGGAGAGTGTGAGTTAATAGTAGGAATTTAATAATAAAAAAGCAATGAGACTTGAACGGGAACGAACTCCACTGAAAACATTTATTGGAATTTATTGACGCGTTTGGATAAATTACGTATATATCAGGAAGGTAGACTTGAGGAATTAACTACCATACATTACGTCACTTTACTCTATTATTCCAGAAATTATGACGCTGTCTTGGCAAGATTTGTTCATGTCTTAAGACTAATCACTGCTTTTGAAACAGAAACGAAATTAATCGTTGAATATGATATTGCCGTATTCTAGCTTCTACTCATACCTAGATGGTGACTGGGTGCTATGATACCTTTTGCTAGTGGTGGTTTGAGCAGAAACGAACTGTTGTTGGTCAACTGACTTATAGCTCAGTATCGTACAAGCGTCTACTGCTGTATCTCCTGAACTTAAGGTATGTAATAGTAATGTATGTGTAAGTGCATAAGTACTACTGTGTATAAGTGCTTAAGTACTACTAAGTATGTTTTAGGTACATAGTAAGTATGTACGAGTACTTAGTATGTAATGCTTTATCATAAGAGAGTAAGACATTCTTCTAATTCAAGAAATTTGGCCGAGCAGAAACTCACTTTTGGCCGCCGATGCCTTCATCCGAGGTTATTGTTGTTCCAGCAACCATTGGGATACACAACGTAAACGATACATTTGGAAACATTTGGAACATTTGGGACCAATCTGATGCAATTAAAGGCATATTTATTCTCAAAACTACATCCTAGTAGGACCAGCTTAAAAAGAACATCTGTCAGTAACTTTATGTCTTCTACTTCTACTAGATTTTGCTACTTAGTCAGCTTTGGGAATTATTTCCTTTGACAGTATTTTTATTAATTCAACACAGTCCGTTTGTTGAGCTGTGGCCTTTTATTTTATTTCAAATGATTTAACTCGAAAAAGTATAGACAATTAAAACATAATAAATTTTATTAAAGAATATCTGAAAAATTAATAATCTATTAAATATCACTTTATAATAAAACACTCTAATACGAACTGATTCTGCACAAAACACCCATAAATTAAAAATTGGACAAAAATTTTAAGTTTCATGGCTGTAGCCCAAAACTTTCCTTGTTAAAGAATTGACGATTAAATTCAATAACGCAATCGCATTTTGGACTGAGGAAATGAAGTGAAAGAGGAAAACTGCTAAAGATGGGAAAAAAAAGCAATGAGTTAAAACTGTTAGCAAAATCTAAAATCTTCCTTACGTAACTTATTCACATATTTCTCGATATGCATCGAGATTAAGATTATTCGTAGTTGTTCACTGATTCAAAACTATGCACTCATTCTGGAGACCATATGCTGAAGTAAGCTGATGCAGATAAAACTGAATTTAACTAATTTTAAAATTTAATTTTTTAGCTATTTACTTTAAAACCTGTTAATGACACTATGACATCCTTTGATGACTTTAATCCAGGAGTTTCTCTCGATCGCTCACGATACTTAAAAAATTTATCTGAATTATCTATACCTTTACATTATTTCACAGCACTATATCGCTATTAAAATTCTGTAACAAATGTTTCCTATTTTAACACAAAATATTGCAAAAGTAAGGTATCCAGTTTTTAAATCATGTCATATGTATATAATAATTCCGAGAAAAATATTTGCCTTATACAATCAGTAAATTAATTTGTATTCCATTTCGATTGCTAAAAACAATCTGATTCAAACAGACTATATAAAATGTCGTCATATCATTTTTAAGTTTACTTTAGCATTTCGGAATAATTTACTTATACAGGGTGCTTAATTTTAAATTGGATCACACATTTAAGTGTGCATAATAATTTCGTATACATTTGCTTGTAGTGGTTCTTCGGTTTCTGTATTGCTCCGTTACATGCGAGAACTTGATAACCCAGTTTGATTGCAGGAATATGAATTTTTCGGAAGCAAAAATGAGTATGATGAGCTTTTGTGAGAAACAGATGTTAAATGCGTCATGCTTTGTGTCTTCTGTCACTACTGTTTTGCATGACGTCATTAGTGGAGATATTTCTATTTTAGATTCGTTATTTTTCATAGAATGAGGTGTGTTTTATTGAAGTGGGTATATCTGTAGCAATAATTACAAATATGAAGCTCTGAAAATCAACATCTGCTTCTGCTGTACATCTTACAGAACTACACTCACTTTCAAACTTTAAGCACGGAGAGAAAATGCTAATTTCCGGAAGCCAATCAGAATTGAAGAGGATGCAATTCGCTGCAGAGGTAGATGGAAGTATGCAAATATGTTAGGTAAAAGCCAATCGCGCTTTCATGTCAAGATATATGCAAACAAGGCAGTCTAATAAGAAGCCAGCTTTATGAAGGGTTACCGAAGTTGATTGTAAGTGCTGATAGAAGGTGTTTAAAAATTTCGTACAATTTGTTTTCAATACATACGTGTTTCTATGACTCCTAGAAGACGAGTGGAAGATCCTGAGCCCTGGCGTGCTGTGGGGCACAGTGAAGCAGGACAGTCGATCACAGATGTTGCTCTTTTCTTCGACGTTCATCATTCTGTAATTTCAAGTTTATGGAAACAATTCCAAACTACACAGACAGTTGTCCGAAGGCCCGTAGCCGGTCGCCCAAGGGTTACAACCCCCGCGGAAGATCGATATATTGCTATTGTAGCCAAGCGGAATCGCAGATCGACCTCCACACGTGTGACATCTATGGTTACAGCGTCCATTGGTAAGGCGACATCTGCAGCTACTCTACGCCGAAGATTACATATGAGTGGGCTGTACGCCCGGGTACCTCGAGTTTGTGTTCCTATATCCGTCCAATCAAGAGGGGAACGATTACAGTGGTGCCGGGAACATGTAAATTGGAATGTGCCTGACTGGGACAATGTCATGTTTACTGATGAGTCAAGATTTGCTCTGGAACCAGATGACAAGCTTATAAGGATATGGCGTGAACAACGAGTACCAAAGCAATCAGTCCCAAAACATCATTGAACATCAGGCATTCTGGGTCGGAAGCATTATGGTGTGGGCAGGGATTTTATTCGGATACCTCACCAACCTGCACATCATTAAACGGGGTTCTTTGATGTCTGTCCGGTATCGAGATGAAGTCCTAGAGCCCATTGTGAGATTGTACGCTGCAGCAATTGACCCTACTTTTATTTTAATGGACGATAATGCACATCCCCATAGAGCTGACATTGTTGATGACTACCTGGAGAGTGTGAAGTGATTACGTGTATGGCGTGGCCAGCATATTCGCCCGACCTTAATCTCATTGAAAATGTTTGGGATGCTCTCGGCCGTGCTGTATCTTCACGTTTCCCACCTCCAGCCAATCTTTTTGAGCTGGAAATTGCTCTACAAGAAGAATGGCGATTGCTTAATTCTTCGGTGGTTGACCACCTAATTGAAAGCATGGTCACAAGGTGTAAACTTTGTATGCACATGAAGGGGATCACGTACCCTATTAATATTCTTTTTTCTCATTTTATGCTGTATATTTTCACTTTATACGTAATTCTGTTTGAGTCTTCAGTATGTCATTGTCTGATAACTTACAAAAATGTAATATTGTTTTCATTTCTGTATATAATTATTGATTTTGTTTTATGCATAAATATATATGTTACACTTACAAAAATTTAATGTTGTTTTCATTTTTGTATATAATTATTGATTTTGTTTTATGCATAAATATATATGCTACTTACCTGCCGAATTTTGTGTCAATCAAAGCAGTATTTGTTGATTTTTTTGCATTTTACATCTTCGTGCTTAACTTTTAAAAGTGAGTGTATTATTTGATATATCCTTCTAAGGTGACGAACTATTATGACTTAGTTCTTACAAACAGCCACTGACTTCGAGACTTACGAAGGTATTATTTAGTAGTTTATTCCTGCAGAAGAATGAAAATGAGTCCTGAATACAGTAAGATAGGGTTAAATGTTATACAGCAGAATCTACTATAAAGATGCTGCATAAAGTTTCTAAGTACAAAATAGTATCTAAAGATTATGGCCACTGAGAATTCCGTATCTTCCCAGTCTAGGCTACCTGTTTGCGGGGACTCATAAAATGAATTATGTTCATAAGTTATACAAGGATTAGGAAAACTTCATAATATTGTTAGGAACATAGCGAAACGCGTAGACTAATGCATTGGACTGAAAGACGTTATTTCTTGCATATGCTGTAAGCAATATAACTCATCAGCATGAATTTTTATCTCCTCTACGAGGGTCCATTTTTAACTTGAACACGCTATAACCATAGATAAAGATAGATTTACGTTTACAGGTAAAATAATATGTATTTTTTTAGGTCTGGATCCCGCTGGACCATATTTTTATGAAGCCCACCCCAAAGCAAGACTTGATGCTACCGATGCGGAGTTTGTTGATGTAATACACACCAATGGGGGAAATAATCTATTAGAAGGTAAGCAGGCACCACTTGCTAATTTTGTTTAATTGTCTCTATATAATATAAAATATTACGCACCAGAGCTTTGTTACTATCTGCGAAGATCGCTTGAGGAATATAGTATATCGCTCTCGAAATTATTAAGAACAATTGTTTTCCTGTTGCAGCATTGTAAAAATGAATGGAGAAAATAAGTCACATTAAGGAAAATTGCAAAAGGTTGCATAAATGAAACCTCATTCTTTCGAAACGATGTACATTTTATCATTGAATGGCATTCCGAGTATTTTTATCTGCTCAAATGCATTGATATCTGAAAAGATCCAGGGATAAAACTTTCTAACTGAAATATTGCACATGACCTCCAGAAATCTTTTTCTAATTTTTCTTGGACGGCGAATACTTTATTGGAAGAAACTGATTTTTGAGAGGCTAAAACTCCGAAACGAAGTGTTACTCATATTTCAATTTGCAGGGCTTATCAGTGTTTAAGGGCTCACGAGCGGCCGAGCGTTAAAGTCGCTGAACACTGGTAGTTCAGACCAGGGTTCGATTGCAAGTGAGAGGATAGTTGCATGAACGTTTTCGTGTGTTTCCTCATGTGTAACGTGTATGCGAACCAGTTTCCGTTAGAAAGATCCCCCACGAAGGCATCCCTCTCTCTCCCTTTAGGCATAAAACCTTCGTGTGCTTTGCTATAATTTGTAGGGTTCAACTCTTTAAATCTATAGTTCTAACTCCGAACACCACAAACACTTAACAAATGAATAATCGCTTAAGTGTGAACAGAACACGTGAGACTTGAGAAGGGTTTAAAACCCTTTATTATTCAATATATTTACAATCAGTTCCGGTTTGGAACTTTACAATAAAGCCGCCACTCGGGCTTGAACTTAAATACTAATAATTTGAACTAAAATTAACTTAACTAAAGCTCTTAAATAATATAGCCGAAGCTATCAGAATCTAACTAGTTGGCCCCTAAGTATTAATTAAATCGGCGAAGCCTAGCAAGAAGGGCCTAAGATATGGCCGAGCGTAGCAACAGCTAAGAGAGATGTAGCCAGAAGGCAAACGCGCGCTAGTCAGGAAATCAGACTCTCTCTCTCTTGAAGTCGATTAAGTCACGACTTAAATAGTACTCATTCTCATTTGCATTATCTGCGTTTCTGAATTCACATTCTGGCAGGAAATTGTAAGCTGAAATTAGAATAAGATAGGAAAGATACAAAAAATAACTGTTAGAAAACGTATAATAAACCTTACAAATTAAATAAACTAAACCAAACCAATGTTGAGTACTAAGATTGCTGAACGCTGGTAATTTGATATGGATTTGAATCCCAGCGAAAGGTGTGTAATGGTATACATATTTAGTATTACCTTTTTATACAATATTATTACAACATTTATGCAAAATAATTAATTAAATTTTTATTTATTTACTTATTTTGAGATAACATCTTGTAGCGAAGAGCCGTGAATTTCGCGTTAATCTTCTTTAGAATCAGTATAGATTTATAAACATTAGTTTTTCCATCTAATTTTATTTTTTCAAGGTTGCAGAATAAATTGTCGATTCTACCGCATAGAACGCCCATGAGTGATATTTGCATTAATTTGCCAAATTAGATAAAAATGGAAAATAACCGTATTGTCTGCAGACAATTTCCTGCTCATCGGGATCTGTCTCCAATCTAAAAAGGCATTTAAAGAGCAAACACTAGACAGTGTCTCAACGGTCAGGATCCAGAAGCCACTCAAGGCTGTCTTCAACTTGCAATGAAACAGCAGCAGAAGTTAAGGAAATCCTTTCTCACCAGTTAACACTCTGGCTTCTCTTGACCTCCGCTCGAAAGTTGACTCTCGCTCTGGATTTATGTCTCGATCCAGCTTTTCTTCACCATGACCGCTTTACAACAGACAATAAGTAAATTCGTTAATGTAAGAAAGCCGATCTCATTAAGTAGGAGTAGATCATTTAGACAGATAGCTTTTAAAAATGGTATGCAAAGAATATTATACATTTTGTATGATCGAAGACGTGGAATTTAAAAGGTTCATTCACATGCTTTGCCCGAATCATAATTTGCCAAGTCGAAAACCTTTATCAAATTCGTTATTGTCTAGTCTTTATGATGAATTGGTAATTTAAAAATAATTTGACCACTGCAAAAGCCATTTGTTTGAATTTGGACGGGTGGAGAAATATAAATAACTACAGTTTTTATGCGCTAAATTAAACGCACTCCATAGACGACACGTCCATAGACGCACTCCATAGACGACAGTACAAAATTCAAATCATATTATTGAATTAGAATGTTTACAAATCCAAGATAAGCACGCATGGAAAAATAATTCCAATTGGGTCAACGGTGTTGTAAGAAAATTTAATATGCAATTGAAAATTGCAGCCATAGTCACGACAACGCTTCAAGTATGAAATCAGCTGCTACTGTTTTAAAGTTCCGACACTAGCCATGGTTTGCGCATTCCTTAAAGCTGATTTTGCAACACGCTATTATGTTGTCGATACAGAAAAATACTGACATAGTTAAACATATAGTGATGTATTTTAAAAAAGATTCATTCGCCTTAAGCAAACTTGCTAAAGTGAAAGAGAATTCCTTCGAAGAAAGATGAACTCAAATTTAAACAAGATGTACATACCAGGTGGAATTCTACCTATGGTATATTAAAAAGTTTTTTTTTAAACAAAGGACCTTAATTTCTGCTTCTGTATGTTAGGCGAAAAGTCATTTAATCTGTCAGACCAAGACAGATTATACAGGCAACAGAGGTTTAAAAATTTTCGACGTGGTAACACAAATCGTCATCAGAACTACTCTTTCTCTTTCCAAAATAAGAATTTTAATAAGATTATTGGCACGTCAGATGAAAGCTACAAGGACAGAAATAAAGGTATACGCTGCTAATTGATGATATACTGATATCGTTGTTAGAGCGGTTTAGGATTATCGCTAAGGAGCTAGTGACGCATTTCCTGGATCCCCGCTTTAAAAAAACAATAGTTTCGCTGATGATCTGCGATACCGAGAATGTTACAATAACGGTATAGTAATAATGAAAACTTAGGTGTGTAATATCAGACTCCCCAAGTTCAGCAGTCAGATCCAGCTGCAGTGTCTAGCTAAACTCTTTCATATGGGAGGAGTTCGATGAAACTATCAACAAACTTGTAGAGACATTAGGTTATTTACTAGATGCAGGAATGATGAAAAATGAGCATTGCCTTCGCCGGGGATCGAACCACGGACCTCTGAATTACCGGCTCAGTGTGCTGACCATTACACCACGAAGGCACGCTAAGAATGTGGGAGATATACCTTATATACTCCCCTTTTTAAAGGGCGACTAGGGTTTTAGGGGACTTAGTCGCCAAATCCTGGGTGTGGAGAGTCATCATCCACAACCCTTTTAGTTCGGGCGCCACTGTAGAGACATTAGGTTTATTTCGAAGCAGGAGAGGTGAAAAATATGCAATTCCTTCGCCGGGGATCGAACCACGGACCTCTGAATTACCGGCTCAGTGTAATGACCATTACACCACGAAGGCACGCTAAGAATGTGGGAGATATACCTTATAAACTGACACAGGACTTGAGATCTGACGCAATAGTGGAATTAAATAAATATTTATCGGAGGATTATTTAGCTAGAAATACTGGCACTTTATTTCGGCGGGAACCTCGAAAGCTAATATATGCCACGTTGTATGAACATGTTCTAAAACGATTATACAGCCTAGCTACTTCTGTGCTGTGCGAACGAATCATTTTGACAGCAGGCCACATATGTACTGAACAAAGAACCGCCTCTCGTCTGGAAAGTTAATTAAAATTATGCTCATAAATCGAAACTTTGATTAGTTTTTTATGGTAGACCCGTACATTTTATTAAATTTTTAGTATTAAGTATTTTTACACGGTATTTTTTGTAGTGTTAGGTATTTTTACATTGTGCTTTCTAATACTAACAAAGTATCAATTATAGTCATAAAATAATATATCTTTAACAAATGTGAGTTTAGTTTTCATTATTTTTCTACTTTCCAGAATTTCATTGTTAATTCTATGTAGAAAGGTGTTTTTAGGGAAATCTTAAGATTACAGTGTAAAGGAAGCAGTCTAAGGAGTGAGCGGTTTGATTGAATTGATTCCGCCGATTCCACTCCTTGTTCGATTCTTTCTGGTCTCCACCTCCTTTGGTTACCGCTCTTGATCCACTCTCGTCCGAGCGTATTCATGAAAGTCACTGTTAGTGAGCAGTGATTCGTAAAAAAGAGCTGATTCACCTTAAAGGAACGGGTCTGCCCATCGCTAAGTCAAGTTGTTTTCTTCTCAGCTCTCTTTTGTTAGGTTCAATTTTGTTGAGCAAGATAACATGTCAAATAAACCAAACTATGACAGAGATCAATATTGTTTAAGCATGTTCGTATTCTGATTTAGGTAAGTGTTTTAGCTAAAACATTCTGTGCCTCAATAATACCAAACCTTATTTGGTTGGTTTATTTATACAACCAGACAAACTTTATTTGGTTGGTTCTTTCATTACAAAAACAAACTCAAGACCTATGCATCTAAGTAAAGGGATGTTTTCACGAAGAGTTGCTGAGGGCATGGCCCGAATTTGTTTTACATGAAGAGAAAGGCCAAGATAGCAACTTATAACCAAGCTGCGTTAATTTTCGAAGAGCAACAGAGGCGTTTTTTCACAATCTACCCGTTGATCCATTTAACAGAATAACGCCGCAACCTGATGTCTTTCGAAACGCAATTAAGCATAGATGTTATGAATGAAATATTGCTATGAAAGATTATATATGCTATGAAATATTGCTATGAAAGATTATATATGTGTGTGACAGGTTTTCGATACTAGGTATTGGAAATTCCTATTCTGCCGATCCCACAATTTTTTCATTTCACGGTATGGATTAGGAAATGATAGGTTTGCGTTGTTTCCTGTTGCACGCAAAGTCTTGATGATAGATTTTTGACATAACGAGATGAGAAAAAATATTATTACACGTATGTATTGTTGACTGCAGAGAGATATGAATATTTTGTGCTGAAATTGTGTATCGAATAAATACCAGTTAAGGTATTTATGTTTTGCAGTTTCAAGCCCTTTGAATTATATTTATCATAACAACAATACAAATGTGAAAAAGGGGCCAAGTTCTGGAGAAACGACATTCGGTGTATTCAGTGTCATCGACAAAAGAGTTGAGATCTAACGGCTGTCAGGTTCCTTTAATTACAGCTGTATAAATGTACACTCTTCAATTCATTTAACAACAATTTATTACGTCTTTGATATAGGATTTCTGACTTGGCAAGTTTTAATTGTCAGTAAATTGAGTTAAAAATGTGACTTCTCCAATTAGAAATTAACTCGTTAAGCTAAAAATCCGATATCAAAGCAAGTAATGCATTGAAGAGTGTACATTGCTACAGCTGTGCTTAAAGAAACTGCTATGGAACTTGACATTCGTTAAATATCAACTCTTTTGTCGGTGACACTTTCGTTTCTTCCGAACTTGGCTCCTTTTTCACATTTATGCTGCTGCTATGATATCATTAATTTTTGAAAAGCTAAATTAAAGGTTACGTTCTTATTTAGGCACTAAAATGAATAAGCATTTAAACCAGTGATTCTCAGCCTTTTTCTGTCGCGGCACACTTTTAACGATTTCACAGTCTGGCGGCACACAAAGAAAAAGATAAGTTTAAAAGTTATTTACTTACCTATAATACACTATATAAAATAGTTTATGATAATCATTTTGAATGTAAACTAAAATAATATATACTAAAAAAACAGCAGTACGTTTGTTAAGAGATTAATTACAAGTTAATAATAAGAATGCATTTAATGAGAATTTGAGCTTGAATTTTTTTGATAATTTCATTTAATGAAAATAATGTAAAAATGACAATGCTACTCTCATATCCTCTTCTACATTTAACGGTCTCGATCTTTTATTCACTTTTATGTTGGTTAATACTGAAAATATGAATTCACACATATAAGATGTAGAAAATTGTAAAAATATTTTTAAAGCTTTTTTGTCCATCATGGGATAATCGCATCTAATGTTTATCCAAAATGAATTAATTGATCCTTACGAATATTTTAAAATTAAATCTCGATTATTAGAAAGCGAAATTAGTTCTTCCTCTTCACTCAAAATTAATTCAAATACAGAAGTATTCGTTATCACAAATGAATTACAAACTCCATCGACTTTTTTATATCTAAATTTGGGAAATAATGAATAATTCTCTCCTCTAATGTTGTTAAATGGTCAATAACAATTTTATGAATAGTTTTATTAAAATCTTCTGGGACTGATTCAAACTTTTCCAAATTGCCTTCCTGAGGTTTATTCTTCCATAAAGTTATTTGTTTTTGGAATCCCACTAGTTTATCTGCTGAGTTTAATATATTTTCCTTCGGCCCCTGCATACTTGAATTTATGTTATTACAAATAACAAAAATGTCTGATAAATAAGTTATCTGCACCAATCAGAATCTCCCATATTCACCAATCTGAATTTCTCAATTTAAATTATATACTTAGGATGCGCGAAAACGCTCTGAATTGCGCTCTCCTCCAGAGTACCAAAGTCGGCTTGGATACCATAATTGGCGCGCATATTAAAGCCTTAAAAATCGAATTTCGCCAATTCCCACGTATACTTTAAACTAGGATTAAACCTATTATAATTTTTAAATTACACATTTTTAAAATTTGGCTGCATACTTTAAGAATTTGGCGGTATACAAAAGTACTGTGGCACAGTGGTTGAGAATCAATGTTCTTTTAAACAAATACGTGACCTTCATTCATTTCTTTTCCTTGCCTTCATGCTACACTGGTTTCCTTTTATGAAGATGAAATAAAAAGTTTTACAAACGTTTTATTAAATGAAAAAGCGTCTAAACAAATACGTGACATTCAATATTTTTTAATATTATTAAACAATATAAATCTTATTTTAATGTATAGATTCCCGTTTCCTTTTTTACTTCCTTGAACGAGGTAAAAAGGAAGTATGGTAAACGCGAAAAATTTCGGGTATCATATTTCAACTAAAATATCCATTTTGACAGCTATCGAATGCAATTTAACGATGTTTTTGCGTGATATCTGAACGTAAGGACAGAAAGGACTTTCTCCTCCCAAAGATTATAAAATTGATTTAAAATGGATTCTGAAGAGATTTGTTTTCTGGCTTTTGGGCGTACGTACCTATGTATGTATCTACCATAACTCACAAAACGTGTAGCCTCAGAACGCTGAAATTTTTTATATGGGACTGCTATAACATACGCCTCCAATTTTGGTTGCAATCGGCAGCACCAAACGTATATAAATATATTTATGTATATATATCTATTCTGTTACTCAGCTCAGTGAGCTCATTATATATTCATTATTTATTATTATTCATTATATATTATTCTTATATGTTGGCAAATTGTGCCTTTTTTGCTTTAAAAATGATTGAATTATGTTGTTCTTATCATCTGGTTAAGGGTTTTTATGACTTTAGTAAATATGTACGCAAGATTTGTAGAATTATCAACAATTTAAAATTTGCTTAAGTGCGGCATTTTTCTCATGGTGGCCATATTTGTTTACATTTGAAACTTAGGAGAAAAGTGGATTTGTTACCAATCTAGAGAAACTAAGCTTCGCAACAACAAAGATAACGCCTTCTTTTATTACTGCGAATTAAATCATGCTTAATTATTCTGGAATTTATTCGAGGAAATAAGTGTTTAAGATTTACTTCGTAATTTTTAATATAGATATTTTGAGTTTTTATGTATTTTTGCCTTGGCGCTAAAGGAGAAGTGAATTAAACGAATGAGAAATACTAAATCGTTTGTGAAAAACTTTTTTTTGTTTGTTTGTTTAATTTCTTTTATGCATCGTTTTAGATTTATTATAGTATTTGAATAGAACATGTGGCAAAGATTAAATAATTCTTCAGATGATATACATACTTTTTGTGCATCCTGAGTTATAAAATGAATGAGATGTAACGCTGTTAAGCGAACCTAGCGCCAGAGTGTCGCTATGGTAAACAAATATGGTGAATTTTAAAGAGTGCATTTATTCTACTGTGGTTTATGCGCTATCGACAAAGTAGATTTAATTAAATCCAATAATTTTAAATGAAATGCAAAGTGTGCATAATTTGATATTCCGTACAAGGAAGTCAGATGTTGTACACATCAGATTTTTTCATTTTGGCAAGTCGCTTCGGGGCCTGACTACAGGGATAAACTAACTACAGCAATATCGCGAAAAGAATGTAAACAGCTTTAAAAAGATGAAAGCGTTGCCGCTCAGTAACTCAAATTTAAATAAGGAAACAAATTCCAAATGCAAATAAACCAATAGAAAATAAATGTGGTACATACGTATGTACGTACGCGCAGATGCCACGAAAAAATCTCTTCAGAATCCATTTTAAATCAGTTTTATAATTTTGGGGAGGAAAACGAGTCCTTTATTCTGTCCTTACGTACGGATGTCACTCAAAAACACAGTTAAATTCCATCCCATAGCGGTCAAAATAGACATTTTCGTTGAAATATGATACCCGAAATTTTTCACGACCATAATACTTCCTTTTTACTTCGTACAAGGAACTAAAAAGAGCACGTCCTGCACTCTACCTCTGCGCTATCATTTCATTTGTAATAAACAGGTTTTATTTTTCAATTTCGACAAAGTTGATTAGCATCCGAGTGGCGCGGAAACCGGCTATTGATGAGACGTCATCAGTTGGTGACGTTGTCAAATGCTCGTTATGAGTGTTATTTGGTTTAACCTTGATAATAGTGTAGTTTTTTTAAGCTTTAGATTTTTTTCTTTGTATATGCTTAATGATGTACCTTGAGGCCAAATATCAAGCATCTAAATCGTTTAGAAGTGGTCTAGGTTTTTGATCAGTCAGTCAGTGAGTGATAAAAATGACACTTTTCAGACCTTAATAATTCAATAACTATAAGAGGTAGATTAATGAAATTTGGGATTCTAGGTCTTCAAGGGAGATCTATTAAGCAAACAAAACTGCAAGTTTGTAAGTCTGAGAGTTTTTAGATAATAGGTGTTCGAATGTAGCTCGAAGTGATTCGTGTAAGATACATATGGCCAGTTTCTCGCTATTTTCTTTTCCGTCTGTTCCGAACTTGGCTGACACACTGCTGTGTGTCTAAAGGCTAAAATTTTTTAACATATCCGGTTTTAATAATTGTCTTACATGTATTTAAAGAAATTAAACTGAATTGTTTCAATTTAATAACATTAAAAATGCCGTTATCGAAATATTTTCAAAATGTTTTGACCGTTATGTTACTTTATCTTCAGCACAGTCTCACGCTTAAATAGTTCTTAGAATATTGCGATTTAGCAGAGGATAAGATTTTTAATTATTTTTCGGATTGAAACAATTTGTAATTGTTCAATAATTTGTAGGATTTAAAAATAATAAACACATTACTTCGCAATTTTTGGCCTTATTTAAAATTTTTCATGAGATATCTAATTCGCGTAAATTTAAGTATACGTTATTTCTTCTATAATACTTGTAGCACATGTAACATTATACATATATATATATAGCAAAATTTTGATGAAATACACGTTTGCGAAATTTAATTCTAAACCTGATATGAAATATAACCTCCTTCGGTTTTGATAATGTATTTTACGTGTTTTGCCGTTGATTTTGATAGCATTTTATACATCTGTTTCAGATAATTATCATAAAAATAACCTTTGATTACACAAGAAATTAAGAGATCTATTCATGTATTGTCTTTAGGTTTCAGCTTACGTTTCACTGTTAATCAAAGATTCTCGATTGGATTGAGCCAAAGTCGCCGAACGCCAGTAGTTATGTCCAGGGTTAAAATCCCATCGAACAGGCTGGTTGGATGGGCGTTTTCCTGGTTTTCGTCAGGTGTAACATGTATACAAGACAGTTCCCCTTAGAATGTCCTCCACAAATGCATCCCATCCCTTGGGCAGATAGCTTGGAGGGCTTCGTCATAATCAAATAAGCAAACTTGAGGTCAGGTGAGTTTTCTTTCAAGGGCAATTTAGGTGAACTGATTAAGGCAAGGCAACTCGAGGGCTATTTACGTTGGCCATTCAAGGACAAACATTTAATGTTTTTGATTCTCTTTGCTTTCAAATTTTTAGGACCTGCGGCGTGGCCGAAGATATTGTTGCGTGCGTACGCGTTCGCAATGGATTGAATGCACAAGTCGCTAATAAAAGTTATTAAGATTTATTCTTTTCACAAGAAATAATACAAAATACTGAAATATTTCCTCAGAGACATTCGTACGATAACACAATATCTCAAAACGTTAAACAGAACTCAATTCAAAACAGAGAAACTAATTCTATCTCACAGCGAATTTGCTACAATTAAATAACAGCGCCAGGTAAACAACAGTTCGCTCAAAACAACAGGAACTGAGCTGCGGTGTTTTAATTCGGCTTTTATAAGCTTTTTAATTATTCACTAGAACATTCTGGTAAAACCTGTCTCTCGATTTTTGTGGATGGGAACAGCAATTACGAGATATTTATTTATTAACTATTAAATGCACGCGCTCTTTTATTTTTACTTTCCCGACGTAGCTTTGTCTTCAAAAATCGTCTCCGTTGCACGACAAAATAAAAGAATTTTAATTACAGTTCTAAATAAATAGCTAAATAAATACAAATCCGTAACAGTATTATTACAGAATCCTACATTTATGATATCACAGATTTGTTAGAATTGGAACAAATCTGTTCTTTACGAAATTCAATATATCGTTACGTGTATACGGTTTCGAAACAGACTGAATGCACAAGTCTGATGAAAGGTTCATAATATTTCTTCTTATCACAGGAAATTAAACAAAATGCTGAAAATTTTCTCAAACATATTCGTACACTATGACAAAGTATTTTTATTTTAAACTACTAAAACGTTAAATAAAACACAATTCAAAGGGCAGAGAGAGCAAATTCGATCTCACCGCGAATTCGCTACAGTCAACAACAACAAATAATTAAACAACTGAACTGAGATGTTTTTCTCCGGCTTTTATAAGCTTTTTAATCAGTCACGAGAAGCCTCTCGTAATTTCTCGAGGTTTCTGGAAAGCTAAAGTGTAGAAGTACAGTTACAGCTAACACAGCATTACTTCAATTTTAATATAAATTACGAGATATCCATTTATTAAATGCGCGTGCTCCTGCATTTTTACGTTTTCGGCATAGCTTGTTTTAAAACTCGTCACGCACTGCATTACACGGGGAAATAAAAAAATTTTAATTACAATTGTACCAAAAAGAGTAAACTAAATACTAAATCCGTAACATTGACCCCTTCCTAAGGACTGCACGTCCTGGGCACTACAATCCCTGGACAGGAAACCAAATTTACAACTAAGGAATCAATGCAATAATAAACATTGCATCCCAATAACAAATAACATAAACAATGATTGCAATGAGGACTTTAAAACAAATCAAATACTATGAAATACTAAATACATATGAAATCAAATACAAATTTAGAAACAAAAAGGACCATAGTTATATACTATTTGCAATTATATACACTACGTACTATGGCCATAGTAAGGAGCTAACCTGTCATAATGGACGACTTTAGGCTTAGAGCTCGATGACGTACGTATCCGAACCACGACGTCGTTCATCCTGTTTAGTACTCTGTACGGACCATCCCAAGATGACTGTAGTTTAGGGCAGAGGCCTTTCCATCGAGTCGGATTCCACAATCACACTTTGTCTCCTTCGTTGTATTGATGTCCAGTAGCTCTCGTATTATATCGGGTCTTCATCTTCTTCGCCGCCAAGTTGATTCGCTCTCGTGCAAAATTATACATGTATATTAAATAATTAATAAATACAATACTATTTAGATATATAGTTAGATATTTAGATATATAATTAAATTCAATATAAGTAACCGATGAAAAATTTCTTTTTTTTTTCTGATAGTGATTACAGGCTTTCAGGAGATTGAGTGCCAAAGCTACTAATTTTTTAGTTGAGTTCACTAACAATTTATTTTCAATAAAATAATTATTTTCAGAGACCTTTTACAATGACGTAATATTCTTCTCTATAATTTAATCCGTTTTTCATTTGTAATTCAGAATCATCTTATGTACATGTGAAAATCGATTACATTTTTTCTCTGCGCTATAAACCATATTAAATACTCTACAGATACGATAGATATATTTTTTATTCAACTTACATTTTTGATCTTTAGAATTTTTTTCTTGCAATATTTTAAATTTTCCATTCAGGTAAGACGAAGTTTTTACACAAAATATTTTTTCCTTCTCCTTTTTCGTTTAAAGAGAGGTCTCACCAGTGGCCGAGTGATTAAGACTGTTGAATGTTGGTAGTTCGACTTAGATTCGATCTCAGACAAATGGGCAAGCTGCGTGTATAATATCTATGCTGTAATGGGACACTTAAAATACATGATGAGCCGAAAGTCCTTTCGACTGGTTAGTGGTAAGAGAAAGGGGAAGGAGAGTGAGCTGTTCCTAAATGTTTGCATCATAATTGGGGCGAAGTTTAACAAGGAGTTATCTAAGCCCTGCGATACCTAATATATATCTTCGAGAATGTGCTAGTGCTGGCGTTGCTTCAATCTGTAGGCACCAAAGACTACTAATCCGTACGACCATTTATCGGTTTGATCAAAGCATTGAACAAGATAAATCTACTGAATACCATACTGTTGCTTAGAACAGCAGGGCGAGAAGTAACGCTAGAAACAATCCAACTGTTTCAGCAGAGCAGGATTATTTACAAGTTAACAGTACTGTGAGAGAATATATTATAAAGGAATAACAGATTGAATGTAACATAACAGATGCATGACTTTGTGGTGTGCCTCCAGAATTTGTTATATTTGATAAATATGTCTTAATAGGCGAAAACATCATGGCGTGGGATATTACAACGATGTCGAAATCGTTTATAGCGTTAACGGCATGATGAAATATTTTACGTGACAGTAATCATTATTTTTCATATACAGATGAAGACTGATACAAGCTTTTACTGCGTTACAAACTGTGCATCCGTTTTGTCATGTAAATAGCAGTGACTATTTTCGAAACAATGGATAAACTTAATGACTTTTGGAGGCACTGTAACGACAGAAAGCGAAAGCAGACTGAAATTACTGACTTTTTTACGTTTTGAAACGTTTCCTTGATGTGCGAGTAATTTAGTAATCGTTCTGTGTAACCTAGAATAAATTAATATTAAAGTACAACATGTTAATACTTAGTAAAAACTGTGGAAATTTGTTATATGTGGTACACGGTATGAGCTTTCTTTAAAAGTACGTATGTACTACGTATTTTTATTTTGTTCAGTCTCTCAATCAATAATTCTGAATAAAGCAACTATTTTTAACACGAACGTTTTGTTTCCACTGTTGAGTGTTGTAGAGTCATTAGGTATATCGAATCAGTAGGGTTTCCAGTTACACCGCGAAAGTAGGCGGTATGGAGATAGAAGAAACTTACATTGCCCCACTTAAAGGGCGATTGCAAAGAAGACTCAATCGCCAAATATTAGTGGTAACGAATTATCATCCACCGCCTTTTAGTTGGGGCATCATTTGTAGAGTCATTAGGTGTTCCGAAGCAGAAGACGCGAAACATGTACTATGCCCTCACCTGGACTCAAGCTCCGGACCTTCCTATTGCTACTCGGTTTCACTTTCCAACTACACCATCAAGGCACGCGGTAAAGACGAAGGAAAACTGTATAGTGTTCACGTAAACGAGGCTGAAGTCTACTATAAACAGAATTCATGATCACATTTTGATGTCTTTATCTCATGGTTCATTTGCATGTATCCCAATGTATCTTCCAAAGTAATTCAGTTTGATTTTAATCTTAGAATTAACTACCCATCACAGTCGCATTAAATCTATAATAAATCTCGCCCATGATAGAATCCTTTAAAACCATAATAAATCTCTCTTGGAATTAATTACTCTTGCTAGATTCCTAAGTCTTTGAAAATAAATAGTCTCCTAAATTCAAAGCGTACTACATGGTACGAACTCACTTCTTATAGGAAGTAAGAAATACACTTTTATTATATAAAAATGTATAAAATTCTTTTTCTGTAAAATAATTATAATTCAAATCAGTTTATTTAAGAATCTTTAATACCTCGAGCATTTCTCATACATGTTTCTTTTAATATGGTATTTCACGTATACTAATGCTATTCTTTCATCCCTCTAACATTTCTCATACATATTTCTTTTAACGTGGTATTTCACATATAGTAATCCTTACTTAATTATTAATAGTTTTAAAAATTTACTCCTCAGACTAAACTCAATGGCGCAACAGCCCTAGTGAGCCATGGCCTGCAGTGCCCTGATATCTGCTTTCTTAACCGTGGGCCTCGGAGTGCATGAGCATATACCCTGGACAAGTGGTCAGCTTGTCACAGAATCCCCGGTGTTAAATCCCCAAGCGAACTTTGTACTCATTTTACCGATCCACTCAAGAGCTGAAAGGCTGAGTCAACCTTGCCCAGCGCGCGGATCGAAACCCGAACCTACGGAGCTGCTGCGCAACGTGATAGCCACTGTGGGGCTTTATTTACTCCTCAAGGCAGAATAAATAAAACGCAGAAGGTATTTTCATAGTTTTAGAACGATTTCGGAGCTATTTAATAAATGTTTAAAATGTAAAGAGTCATTTTAAATATTCGATGTGATAGCCTTTTTACTGTAATATAAATCTATTTTGATGTCTATGATAAAAGGTCTATTCGTATAATTTCCAGGGATATTGATTTTCATTCCTTTTCCACTACTTACCTGAGTCCATCAATCGCGGTGGGTTTGGAGCTCAGAAGGGGTCTTTTGAAGGTACAATAATCCATACGCGAAACGCCATGGGACATCGCAGGAACACGTTGAAAATGTATACATGCAATACCTTTATCAACCTTCGTTTTTTCAAAGAATGTGGTACTTTCCGAAGTATGACTTGTTTTGTTTTGATGACGTTTCACCCTTTGAAAGGCACTATGGTAAAGAAATTCAATTTCTTATGTAAATAGCGGACGTAAAACTTTCTCTTACACTTCATCAAGGGTCGCGATATATTTTTTTTCATTTTATGCTAAATAGTTTTTGTGCAGGGTTCTACAAATTGTTTTCCGTCGAGACCACATGGCTCGGCAAAAGCTGGTGAACATTATGTTTTTAACAATTAAACATTAGCATTTTAAAGTTATAAATATTTGTTTATTATTTTATTTATTATTGCTACAAATGTATTTAAAGACTCTGCAATAAATTTTGCGTCTCGGCGAATTTCTGTTATTACCAATGAATTGATTTTAGAAACCTTAGAACCAGTATAAAACAGTATATACCTTTTTCGAGTATTCGTTTGGATTTCCAGGTATTTAGAATCTTCTTTCTGTGTAGAAATAATCTTTGACGGTTTTTCCCTTTCTGATTAATAATATTGCTTATTTTGCCCATAGGAATTTTAACACAATCCATTTAACAACCTTTTTGTATTATGGAATAGGAATATTTCTCTTCGGAGAGAGAAAAAAACACATCCTTTAATACACAGCTTGTTTACATGCGACATTTTGGAAAAAGAATAAATTTAAAAACAGCGACGATATTTCTTATTTTAAATAATAAGCTGTTGCCAGAAAGTTCAGTTCTAAAACATTTGCTTTTTTAAAATCTATGTCGAAATGGTTCTGAAAATGTGTAAACACCCTCTGTGTGTGCGAGAGTTTAACATCCATCTAAATATTATATTATCTAAATATTATAATCTAAATATTAATAGCGATACATCTTATTGCAATTGCACTCCACTTGTCTGTTGGCTGAAATCTAATTCGGACTTTTTAGGGGCAGTAAGTAATTGAGGTGTTGAAGTACTAGAATTCGGGATGTGAACGTCTTCCTAATAACTCATCATTTTCAAGGATGTTCCTACTTCATTTTTAAAAACAGTTCCTCTACATCCAACTGTGGGGTATTTTATGTTAATTTAGTACATATTATTATGATGAGCCTTTACTATAACTTCTCTTTTCCGCAGTCCTCACCAGAATGCAAATTAGTTGTTCGTATACTATTATGTTGTTCGTATTTTGTCTGTCGGTCTACAGTTTGTCTGTCAGTTAAATAACTTTTGATAAAAGGTTTTAGGATAATCTAATTGTTATAACAAAATGCTACTGCAAATTATTAATGTATATTTTATATTAATAGACATTAAGTTATTTTAGAAATCTCTTGATCTACTGTTATTTATTCGAATTAGTAACTTATAGTTAAAACATTATTAGACTTAATGATGTTTTAAAACTTTCCTAATGATGTTAATTTACGAATTATTATGACACTCTTTACTGTAACTTCTCCTTTCCGTAGTCCTCATCAAAAACCAAATTAGTTGGTCGTATATTTAAGCTAAGGTTTTTGAATGTTTAGATTAGAGGCTCTAGCAATCGCTTCTTGCTGTTACTAACGCCAGCTGAGCCTAAGTTGTATTGCAGCTTTAGCGTCTTGCAAACCGACGTTTTAAAATATGCGCCGTGAAAAATCTGTGCTAACTTGAACAGTCCATTTTACTAGGTACAGTCTCCGACTATGCTACTTGAGAGGAAGTTCATCTGTCGCACAAGTTTCGTATTTCTTTCTATTCCTTTAAGAATTAAACACAAGAGGTTGTTTTAATCTTCCTTAGACTCTGTGATGTATTCAGACGAATCGATAACCCGCTATAGGTCTATCACTATCAGTCTTTGACATGACACAAGCTTTTAGAACCTTGTACAACTATTAGCAGAAAAATTATCTGGATAAGCTGCAATATCATGTGATTTTCAAATTTTATATCATTGTATTAGCAGTAAACCCTATAATAGATCCTATCGAGGTTCGATAGTGCTAAAAACAACTTGAGATAACTTTCAAACGCATTTTAGTCACATTTGTCATTTTGATTATGTACAGTTTTTCTGTCGGTTAAATAACTTTTGATAAACGTTTTTAGGATAATTTAATTGTTTTAATTGTTATAACAAAAGGCTACTTCAAATTATTAGTGGTATATTTTATATCAACAGACATTAAGTTATTTTATAAATCTCTTGATGTAAGTTATTTATCTGAATTAATAACTTAAAGTTAAAACATTATTAGACTTAATGATGTTTTAAAACTTTCTTTGCTCTGAAAAATTGTCGTCTTTGAACTAAATAGAAGTCTTAACTAATCTTCCGTAATACAGATAAAAAGTAGATTAAAATTTTATCTTCTAATAAAATTAAATATGAATAAATACTAGCCACAGCTACTTACGAGGTTTCTGCTGTTCAAATAATTTGTAATAGCCTAGCAAAATTAGAAGTCTTTGACGGTTAGAATATTTTAGAACTGTGTAGCAACTGTTCGCTGAATTCTTATAAGTAAGAAGTTCGAAGAAGGGTTAAATTTACCCTGTATTTCATATCAAAAAATGTTAACAGACAGCCTCTTCTCGGGCTTACAATAAGCCTCCACTTGGGATTTAATTCAAGACAGTAATCTAATGGTAACTAAAATAAACCAGAGGAAGCTGCACAGAATTAACCTACGGAGTTGGCCCTTATTTAAGATCACCGGCAATCACTAGCAGGCACGTATAAATACGGCCAAATAGCACTAAATAGGTGGAAAATAAGGAAGCAGAGAAAAGGCTTGTTTCAAAATAAAAATAACTATTAGAAAATTAAAGAATTATTTCGAACTTGTCCATAAACAATGCATTTAGAACGTTTTAAGAGTAAAATCGCATGAAAGGGAAAATTGAAGAGAACGGCATTCTTATTTCTTAGCCCTCAGTATACAATTTCTGTAAGTCCATATAGTTTTGGACAGGTTCATACAACTTCTCAGTTTCTCTACAGAACTCACCTTTTAGAATATTACTTAAATCTCTGGTGACGATTTTCTGAAAGAGAAGTCCATGCAGCAGAAAGCACTTATTCAATTGGATTTTCTCAGATCTAACATGCTACGTTCGCTTCAGAAATTTGTTCTTTGCGTTTGATGGAGTTCAGAGTTAGTCCCTCAGGAAGAAGGACCTTTTTATCCTATATTTTTGTAATAAAAAAAGGTCTTTTCGCCGTTTTGTCTCAGAATCGCTGAGTCGTTAGACTAAAGCATAAAAAATATCGAAACTAAAAAAGTTCACTGAGTCGAAACTAAAGCATCAAGTTCCTCGCTTTTTAAAATATGTTTGAAAAAAATCAGAACTGTTGTTTGCTATTTAGATCAAATCATTGACATGCAAAATTTCGATATTCTTTCTTGATCTGATCTTACTAGAAAGGTTCCCTTCTGAAAGAAGGCGAGGCACGAAGACTTACACGAAAGGCTCCCTTTCTTAATCTTTTTAATCCTACACGAAATATCAGTATGCACACACTTTCTGTTTTGCAGTTAATGCATGAGGGATATAACAAGAACAACTTTTCCTTTTTCAAGCTTTTCACAAAGATTTGTAAAAAGCTTGAAAACGCCTGTCTGTTTCAATACTAAACAGTTAGTATTCAAACAGACAGGTAGGGATTTTCAACAAGAGTTATGGAACTTCTTCGACGCTTTCATCTGTTGGAGATTGCGAAGGGCAGGACTCCTCGGTCATCAATAACATCCTTGCGTCCATCACAAAATCATCCATACTATCAATACAGGAAAAAAAATGAAAGGAAGAAGAAAGGAAGAAAGAAAAAAGAAAAAAATCTTTGGATGGCGCGTAATCTTAGTACGCTTTACACAACAATTCAAATGTTTCCGTCGTTGTTTTTTCTGCTTTATAGGAAAACTACATTGCTACGCTTTGCTCAACTTTCGAATCCATGGCAGCGGATGTATGCTTATGATAAAATCGTCCATACCAACAGAAAGCACTGAATCAAGTAACTGTTTGATCCTTGTATGATTTGTATATTATTTAAAATGTTTCTACTGCTGTTTTTGTGCTTTATATAAAAACTTTATTGATGTTCTTTTCTCAGTATTCGGATCCATAAATAGCAAGGGTTCATAAGATCATAGATTCATTGCGTACAAAATTCTGTCTGTAAGCAGTCGATAATTTACTAGCGAGTCTGTTATCGGAAAAAATTCTATCCGTAAGTTTATAGGTTATTTTCTCCCTCCTTTCAGTCAACCTTCGTGCTGTAACGGTAGCATACTCGGCGCGTGTTCGAGAGGTCCAGGTTCCAGTCACTACCAGGGCATTGGTCATTTTTCACGTTCCAGCATAAAAAAATAATGACTCTATAAGTTGAGAAGTCATAGTAATAAATATCTTCAGTTATTTTATGTCAGATTTTCTGGACTTGGTTAAGAAATTAGCTATAAAAGTTTGTACACTTATTGTGTGCGTTCAATTCGTTCTTATGGGGAAAATGATGAATTTTGTAATTATGATTGCTTATACTTACTTTAGAGAATAATGAAACGTATTCTTACTGGTGTTCATATTGTAAGATATTTTCTCTCTCCTAACTGAGTGCCTTCTAATGTAATTGGAAGCATAGCCGGCTAGCGGTAGGGAAGTCCAGAGCTCAATCCCGGAGAGGACATATGCACATCTTTTACATCTCCTGCTACGAAATCAAATTTTTAATAATCTTTACAGTATTTGCAATGAAAAATGTCATCATTATAAATAATTACAAGTGAAAACTTAATATCTCTCATTCCTTAGTTTTATGAACTGCTAGTAATGTTTCAAAATTTTAATGAACAATAAATCTATATCTGCAACTGAAATGTTATTTCTGCACTCGTTTTATCTGTTATTTTGATTTGGTTCTACCAACAGAACTTCAAAATTATGCATTTAAATATATATATAATACCAGAAATATACCTCAGATCGGGATATGTTGACAACACAAAATTCAGTGATAATATAATAGTTAAAGATTAACTCAAAATGTTTAACGGAGTATTTTGGACGCATTTTATAGCTATACATACGTTTTCGAGACGTTTCAACTGGAAATTTATTTCCTTTCTGTTCAGAAGGAAGTCTTTCAAATGCATTGATATGTATAATTATCTGCTTTCAGGGCTTGGTATTGCTGAAGCTATAGGTCACGTGGATTTCTATTTAAATGGTGGTATGCAACAGCCAGGTTGCTACAACAAATCTCTTGCATATGATGCTGTAGAAGGTAAGGTGTTATGAAAAATTTTGATTTTTTAAGGGATAATGAAAAACTTGTTTATGAATCAATTTACTGCAATCTCAATGCATTTATTGATATAAATCTTTCAGTCAAGATAATTATTGTAAATTAAATGCAGAAAATGAAAAGGAAATAAAGTAGAATTTTGCAAATGGTGTTCTGTAGGACAGTAACAGTTTCCGAATTTAATTGAAACTGCCTTTTCTTTTTTAACTGAAATTTTTGGTTAAGCGAATAAAATAACATTTAAAACCTCTTAGCAACTGAAGTACTTATACACTCTCTGCTTCAAAATAATATTGTCAAAAGAAAAAAAAAACTTTTGGAATCAGCCAATTAAGTCTATATGCTGGTAATCCTAGGTTCAAATCTTACTTTCGAAAATACCAGTATGCACACACTTATCCGTTACAATTTTAGTGAGGTTAAGATTATGGTTTTAACGGGCGACGTTACTCCTGTATGTTTTAACTTCTCATTTACTTTGTTGCATTGATCAAACCAAATGCATTTCTTGAAGTTCATTTTTGAGTCTGCCCAGGGAATTGACTATGTTGGCCAAAAATATTAAATGAGCTTCCGTGAGCAAATATTAGTTTATTCCAGGACTTACCATCCTTATTTCTAACAGAGTTTTAGAAAAATATTTGCTGGTTTCTTCGCTTTCAGTGACGTAATTCTTTTCTTGCCAAGTGACTATTGTAGTCAACATATTGATTACTATGTTGATTATTTCTCTACTAATAAATACTCACATGATTTATAAAACTACGCTTCGTGTTTTGGATTATCTAATCTTCGATTATTTTGATGTTTGAAACGATATGGCGTAGTATTCTTCAGGGTATTTTTGATGGTCCCTTAACATTTTGAATTTTGTCTTACTATTTTATCGAAAACGGTTAAATGCTTATATGCTTCTCAGTTACTTGAAGAATCTATTCTTACAAATATATCGTTTTTAATCGCAAAGTACGAATCAATTTATGAATTTTTATTCGCGAATGCTTTCTTGAAGCAGTTATGATACTAAATTGTTAAACACATCTTAACACTAATAATTTTCTAAAAAAAACTAATAATACTAATAACTTTCTGAATAAATACTATTGCTGAAAAAATATTGTTGAAATGTTTAAAAAAGGGGAAGGGCTTGAAGTTGATCGTTGCTTCAGGGCAAAATTATATCATAAAATTTGCATAACATATTTGTTGTAGTTTATTTTGTTTTCGGTCTTTCAGTGTCGTTAGACTTTTATGGTGTGATTTTTCCGGTCGAAAGAGAAGATACTAAATTTTAAGCTTAATAATCTATTTTGTTTTGGGGGGACAGGAAAATTAGATAAACTCACTCTTTCAAAAAACCCAGTTGTGTGATTTCAGTCAGTCGTACGTGTTGAATAATTTTGGGGCTATTTTCAAAAATCAAAAATGTTTTTCTGAAGCACTGCGTTTTGACTCTTTGTTGCATGGTTAGCCAGGTGCAACTGTTCGATAATTCAATCAATAATTCATTTAAAAGTTAAGGCTCGTTTCCACTACTGCGTATTGGGAGAAACGCATTACGCAGACGGACAACCGTTTACACTATTGCGTTGGATTTACGCTAACGGAAGTTCGGTGGTCAGTTGCATTCATTGCCACCAGAGCTCTCTGATTTAACTTACGATTATTCGGACGATGTTATTGGAAATTTTTAGTTCTGCTTATGAACTGTGAAAGTGAAGCAAGTTAGCAATTTTTAGATATGTAAGGTTATAATGCATGTTATGAACATCTCTAACTGCATAGAAGCTGGAGTAATTTTAAAAAATTTCTTTCCGTTTCTAGAAGACTTAAGTGTTAACGAAATAATATATAATTAAAACTAAAATGTACTGTTACTGCAAAACGAATAAAAATGTTAAACACATTTAAAAATAGCTGGTACCTTAAAAATGCAGAGCAACTGTAAAGAAAGGTTCACAATATTTACACAAAATTTGCTATGCTTGTACACCGCTGACTGCTATGTGAGATTGTATATTTTTAAAATATGCGCAAATTTGGGAAGAAAACAGATATTATATACAATTTTAGCGTCAGTTTCTTCAGTGTCATAACTGGATAATTGATTAGAAATCTCGTTTCTTTCAAAATGCACTATGCGCAGTTATATTTTATGCATAATCCATAAAATATTATTTTGAATTTATAAATTTTAAATTTATAGCTTTTTATGGAAGAAGTTATAAAGATAAGCTTATTTCTCTTTATATATGTATGCATACCTAAGGTAAATAAAATGGAAATATTTAATTAATTAATTCCTGTGCTTCAGCTGGAGAGAACTGAATTTAAAGCAATTATTATAATAAGTTTTTTAAAAATTGTTTTATTAAAATTGTTCAGGGCATTAATACTGTCTCATGTTCATTAGTATTGAAAGTTTAGACCTGGAGACATCCCAAAGTCTCCTCACATGTATGTGCATTAACATAAAAGTGAAACGAAAAAAAATGTTTATATATATACACAGGGACTATATTTTTAATTCTTATTATATTATAATTTTCAAAATAAATTCTTGAGGGAAAATTTTAAATAAATAAGAGCATCAATAAAACGTTATATTTAATGCACATAACAATAGAAATAAATTTTAAAACACAAATATAGATAAAATTGGAACACGGAGCTGAGAAAATTGCAAACAGGGTGAAAAAAGAAAAGTATGGGATTCGAACTCACGACCCAAAAGGCCACAGTTCGCTACCCTCAGCTTTACTACTACGCTATCACCACACTAACGTATTTAGCAATTTTGTCTTATATGCATTATGAAGTAAATGAATTCCTAAAACTAAATTTTTTTGGTTCTATTTCAGTGTGCTATCGGCTAAAAAATTCACCAGAGTTTGTTCTTCAGCTTCTAGGACATTTCTTACAAAAAGCATTATTTTTTAAAGCGGCGTTCCGATTGAAGTTTAACAGACTGCTAAAAATATATTCCATGTGCTTACAAATATATGCTAGCCAAAAGATATATTTGTAAATAAAGAAATATAACTTTAACGTACTTTTTAATTCAGTGGAATATTTAAAAGGCTACTAAATTTAATTTATAATTAACGTTTTTAGTTTTTACCTGTTTCAAAAGAAAAAAGTAACAAATCTTTTCATGCCGTATCTGGCTTGCTATAGCAGTTTGATATAGTCAGACGTTCATTTTCATGAAAGGTAAACGTGTATGCAGAACTAGAAAATAATTTTCAGGACAAATTTTCCTATTTCATGAACTTGGTATTATATTTTTGCTTCTGATTTCCTTGACAGTAATCACTGCTCTCTGGGAACTAGTACTGTAGTTGCAGTTATCTTATTTTTCTTATCTTTTTTTTAACTAAATTCAGCTGATTGCTGTCTTTTTCAGTACGCAGATTTCTCGCAATAATGCTAATTCAGAAATAAGTAATTTTTAGCAAAACATTCTTTCTCTGAGCCAGCGTTCATCGCTGCTTCTGCCGCCATTAATTTTTGGTGACAACACCTGATTGCTCTTTTTTCACCACGTGACCCCAACGTTTCCGCAGTCCTACGCATGGAAGTTGAACATTGTTGAACTTCATCCGTTCCGTCATCCGTCAGCGGACACCAGATGTCAATCAAAATGAATTCGTTCGCTGATTGGAGAAACGCATACGCACCGCAACGCATACGCAGTAGTGGAAACGGGCCTTTAAGAAAGGACCGTAAATCCCAGCTATTGAATGACATCCTTCTTGAAATCTTCTTGGGAAAAAAAGGGGCCAAAATTAAAAATCGCAAAATGTGCACAAACAGCATGAAAGCTAATCGCAGAGCAAAAATGCAGTCCTCATTTAAAATCTGTTTCATTACAAAGGTTCTAGATGGCTCCGAAGCCGTTTTATAGAACTTTCCATTATGCACCCCTTTATTTCGGGAATGAAATACCCTAACTTCTGCTAAATATTTCTAATTACAATCAAGTGACAAATCTAATGGCATAAAAGCTACAAAGCATCTTAGAAAACTGCAGTATATGACACTGAAAATTTAGCGACTTAGAGAAATCTACAGCATTTGTTGAAACTGTTTAACTAAAAACTATACTGCTTAACTAATTAATGTGAATCAATATTCATAAATGCATTAACAGGAAACAATTGCCAGTTGTCGGTCATCTAGTATTATTATTACAGAATGTATCTTGACGCTAGCATGTTATACACTAGAATTATCCAGCATAAAGCAACTGTCAACATAAACCAACAGACAACAGTCAGCGTGCCGACTATTTCGAATTAAAAAAAATTAGTCTGGGAAATTAAAATAAAATTTGTAAGAAAGTAAAATATTTAGAATTTAATGTAGCGGAGCCAGTACGGCTAGCACTTGTTTTTAATGCGAAAAGTTCTGCAAGCAAAATTTTGAGAGTTTCACCCAACTGCTATAAAAATTTCATGGCTCTTGATTTGTCTATCTTAAAATGATTTCTAAATGCAGAAGTTTGAGATTTGCCCTGCTTGGATATTTTCATTAAAAATAAGCATAGTTTTCTCACAAATACACTCATATGTTAAATTTCGATATGTTTCAAACCCATTGAAGTTAACTCATAACTCATATGTTAAAACCCATAACTCATATGTTAAAATATATTTCACCATATACGAAAAATTGCATTAATAACTTTCGAAAACATGAAGCAACAAAGTTTTGTTATTGAACATCGCAGCACCATAATATTATGCTGGATACACTGTGAGAGCATTGCTGTTTTAAAATAACAAGACGATGTCAAGTGGTGCTATTTTATGGAACATGCCAGCAAATATGTTTTCGTAAGTCAGGACGGACAGGAACGCCTAACATTCTAATAGCAAGTATTGTAAGGCAATTATCTTCTTTAACCCTGGAATCCAAGATGGTTACTAAGATTAATTAGATAACCAAAGAAGTGGCCATGAGGGGTAAACTGTTTATTGACAGAGAATTTGTGAAAGATATCTTGTACGTAATGATTAGTTGGATACCTCGATTAAAAAGTACCCATAATGAAAGAATATCCGTTCAAAAAATTTCTATTGTTATCCTTTCACATCTGATAGTTACTAGCATTGAATTATTGAAACTTGCATGATACACAGTTAAGTTCTGTCAGTTTTACTCGATCAAAGTTCAGATCATTGCAATGTAGCTGATCAAGTGTCAAACTATGTAAAAGGGATTGTCATGATATTTAAAATCGGCAATGAACTGCGGGATTTACCCATCCTGTAAGACACTGTACTTAGAAAATAAATTTTTAAGGATTTAAAGCATGTCTTGTGGCGAATTTCTTTTTTTCCGAAGAAAAATATTTATGTGAGATTATAACAGATGGAGCCGTACAATTACAGATAAATATAATGGATTTTTGAAATCTAATACTGAAACCACCGTTATTATGGCGTCATCAAACTCTACTTTGCTTTACGAATACCTTGTGTAACTGTGTGAAAGGCACATATATACACAATGTAAAAGAAAAAAATTCTACAATAGAATTAATAAAGTCTAATGTGTTCAATCACAGATAGTGCACACCTTTAATTGCAAAATCAGAACTTTCAGTGGTGAAATAATTAATTTTTTAGCCATGCTTTTTGGCTTAACAGTGCCATATTGGCCGTATTCTGAACAGTGCTTTAAGAAATAAAGCCCTTCTTGAAAGAAATCAAAATGATGTAAACATCATGAATGATGATTTAAGGCTGAATGGCAGAGACGTTAAAATATTATCTCAATATTTTGCAGTTTAAAGATGAAATTATAAGATCAAGTTATCTAGAAACGTACGAGCATAATAATGCAGAAGTTAATGTTGATTGAGAGACGGTTGATTGTTATATGATCATCTACAAGACCCATGTTGGCAAAAAATGACTTCGATATGAAGATAGGTTTCATACACCATGTAATGATATATTATACAAAAATATGTAATCCCTCAGATTCTTGTCCGATTGCCTAAAACATGCCTTTCCATTCGTTATATTATCGCTGTTGCACGTACCACTGTGTTTAGCTGTTTTCAAGGATGAAAAATAACAAATCAATAAACATATTTAAGTAAAGTAAGTATATTTAAGTACATATTAAGTTTCTGAATTCATTCTCAAACCTTTTAGCCTATTGGGAGATCATTCTATCCCTCTCTTTGTCAAATGAGGCCTAGTTGACAATCTTGGTTACAACCAAATACTTCTCAAATAATCTTAACTCTCACATGAACATAGATCTTGCAATTTCATTTTATTATAAGTATCATTTTCATGATATTATTTTCACGTATTACTTAAGTTAAGTATGGTAAAAAACATTCAATGAATGTGGGAAACAGGCAATATCTCACAGACGAAAAAAGGAATTACTTTATAAAATAATTTTATGGTACATTATTAGGGTATAAATATTTTATGTGTAACTTAACAATACATTTCTGGTGTTTTTGCTTTTAATATTTACCATAGAAAATGAGGCAGCATACTAGCAAGTAAATTTGCAATATCTAATTTTACAATTCTTTATTAAGGGTTGTAATTTTATTATATTTTTTACGAAAAATGAGGCAATTTTTGGTTCGCGACCTGCTTGCCAAATTTTGAGATGGCCTTTCGGGTTGACAATAGCTTGGACAACCTTATTATAGACGAATTAGTGTTCTGTGTTATGAATACGCGCTTCTTTAAATTTTCTTACATACGGTGAGATGTGCATATACACGCTTCTTTCATCATCTCAATGTGCGAGCCGAAAATTACAAACGCATACCATAAGACGGAGACGCCGGAATCAGATCGAGGGCATTAATAATCATTTGAAGTATAAAACGCAGTACTTGCAGTATTGAAAGCGTCAATCAATTCAGAGATTCTACCGGCTGACTACTCTTTTGATTAGCATTATAAGAGGATAGACTTTGTGATGAAGGTAGTCGTAAAATGCTATTAAGCAATATACTCAATGTTTATTGAGCAGTCCATACCCAGCTTACTTACCGAACCATATCCAGCACAATTTATTACCTCAAAGAAGCTGATTATATAGCAGCATGACCCGATGTGTGAAACTACAGTGGCCTATACCGTGATAGTACACAATATTGTAATTCATTTATGCTACCGTGTTGTGTGTTCTTACACACTTAATTCAAAACTGAACCCAGCGGCCATAAAAGAGGCAGATGCATTAACTCTTCAGCCTTTTAACTTTTAAAACAAATGTGGTATTCACCATATATGATGGAACTATGATCTAATATGATAGAAATTCATCTGGGGCCCTGTTTATGCGTAAAAGAAATGTATTCTCTAATCGATTTATACCACATGACATGTAACTGGTAACTATTCTATAGTAGTGCACTTCTGAAATTTATTTAATTCTATCTATCTATTGTAAGTAAATAATGCTATACTGTATAATAAATTTATTTTCTTCCAGCTCGCTTTGCAGTATAGTTGTATTTAATAACATGCCTAAATTTGTAAGGTTTTCCTACCTCTTTACTAGCGTACCTTCGTTGTATAATTGGCTAACTGGAAAGCAAGTCGGGCTAGCAGTTGCACGGTCCCAAAATTATGTCTTGGCGAGGACACAGCGCTCTCACGTTTCCTGCTTCAAAAACTCTGATGACGCTACAAGTAGCACCCAAAGTAAAAAGTGATGGACTATAATTCGTCCCTTTGGCGTTGGCGATTGGGTTCCGGCTTTCCCGGTCGCTCTTTAAGTAGGGGGAGGGGATGTAAGACTTTTCTTCCTCCTTACTACATGCATTCATAATGTAACCAGAAAGCACGCCCTGCTAGCAATCGGAAAGCCCGGAGCTGGAGTCCCGGTGAGAACATTGCATATTTTTCTTATTTTCTGTTTCGACAAACCTGACTCTACAAATTTTACTTCAAAATGTTATGCAAGTGCTTCTATGCAATCGAATGTGTCTATTTTTCTAGATAATGTGCACAGACCGGAACTTTTCATACTAAAATTAAATGATGGGTAAAGATTTTTCTTTCGAACATTGCATTAGAAGAAAATGAAGATAAGGATGTTTCGTAAAAACCAAATTCTGATCACAAAATTCATAAAATTACTGAAGATGTAGAAATTCCAGTGTTTGAAAGTTGCCTCTAATAAAGCAGGCAAAGCACACCCTGCTGACACTTATAAAACGCATAATTAGGCAACTTACGCCTATTCTAATTTTGAAAAACTTCCGAAAATTCTTGTTTTACACCTATTTTAATACAGCTTACTAATGATTTAAAAATTTTTATTTTCAGGCTTTGAAGTCAGTTCCTGCAGCCATTTTCGGGCCTTTACGCTTTTTACAGCTTCAGTGCGCAATAAATATTGCCGTTTCGAAGGATGGCCATGTGAATCTTTCCAGAATTTCTTAGATGGAAACTGTTATCCTGGCTATTCGAAAAGATCTTTAGAAATGGGATTACGTTCTCTAAAGCCTCCATATGTATCAAGAGGTCAAAAATATTATTTAATGACTGGCATGTTCTATCCTTATTGCTGGCGATGAAGTTTAACTTCAAACTGAAGATTCCAATATCTTGTTGCTCAATGTGTTTAAATTTACCCAAAATGATATCCGCATAAATGTCAAAGAAACATCGTCAGATTAGACTGTGAATGGGTGAGAAATATTATTTTTTCACTTTATTCTGTAAACAAAAATATCTTTGTTTCACAACAATAAAGAACCTGTTCAAGAGTGATTACAATGTTTTAGTTTCTTCAGAAAACCTTTTCAAATATTCTCAGCTTCACTGCCAGATGAATAACCAAAGTATTGATAAAAATTTAACACCGTAGAAACTTTTGCTTGCAATGAACTTTGACTTCGGATAAGCGCAGAAAACCTATTAGATATTATTTCCAAAGCTCAGTAACAAGCAATATGTGTGCAAGGGTACGGTTGAATGAAAAGGTCTAATGTGGACACTACATGAATTCCTTGTACACCTATTAAATTATATACATGTTTGCTGCACTTCATTTAAATTTATTTCCTCGAATTATTCTAACTTAATTAACCGAATCCTGAAGACAAATTAAAAACGACATCAAAACTTACAAATTTTGAAATTAAATATACCGATCATTTTTTCTCGTACGTAAGTAAATCTTCTTATAATTTTACTCTTTCATTGCGAATATAAAACTTCTCCAAATATGAGTATAGAAACCCAGAGATTACATTAAACGTTAGATTTCGCTATGTCCAAAAATAAATTTTAAAAAAAAATTGACGTAGCCAAAACACGAATATTGTCGTTATTTGAAACGCAACTGTAACTGGAAGTATACGACTACGACCAACTGTTGTGAAAATAAAGGCTAGGAAATATATATATATATATATATGCGCTGGGTACTGCTAATTGCAATAAAAAGGGAAGTGCACAGCTAGATGTTATAGTAGTCCCATATACAAAATTTCAATGTTCTACAGTTAATCGTTTTTGAGTTACGCAAGGTACATGTGTACATATATAGGTACGCACGAGGGTAAAGATGTCACGAAAAAAATCCCGTTTGAATCCATTTTAAATCCCTTTTATAATATGTTTTGAAAAAAAGAACCCTTTATTCTGTTCATACGTAGAGACGTCACGAAAAAAATTCGTCCAACTGTATTCGAGAACGGTCAAAATGGATCTTCCCGTTGAAATATGATATCCGAAATTTTTCGCTATTACAATATTTCCTTTAATTCGTACAAGGAATTTGAAATGAATAAACGATTATTTTTAAATTTATAAAATGTGAAAAATTTAGACAAAAAAGGAATTAAGCTTCTTGAATGAATCCCTGCATAAGTTGTTTTCTCTCCAGACGTTTAAAGCTTTGAAACAAAATTCAGTATACACTAATTAATCTAAGACCGCCATTGGAATAATTAATTATTAAGAAGAAGAAAGAAGGGGACGTAGATAAAAAAGAACTGCAACGTGAAAGGGTTTTCTTCTATTCTAGTAAGATGATTTTAAGGGTCAGTAATTTTTTTTCAGTCAGAACGTGCAGAAATCGCGCACAAAATCATAAAAATTATAATAAGTAAATAAATAAATACATATAATTTTTTTTTTAAAAATCAGTCCAATATACTCACAAAGTTCGCTATATCTAATTTTGTACATTTAGAAGTTCCTTATAACCTATGACATGATATTAAGTGTAGAGGACTAAAAAACGTTCATTGTTATATCTGCTGTATTGTTCGGTCGTCATCCAGCATATTTAAACAAATTCAGGCTTCAAAACTTCAACGTGCTGCAATATCCCTGGCGATGCACGATATTTCGTTGAGTTGTGCTCTTTGACCTAGGGAGTCAAAGATCCACACAGTCTGGAAAATTTGATTTTAAGAAAATTTTATTAAACTTGAAAATGACAAAAACAAATTGCGTTCAAAATCATGGCTGTTGTTAATTCGAATTGCAGGTCCGTTGGGTTTACTGTTTTATTGTTGTCTGTAACGAGTGTTAATTTTCTCTCGTCTATGTTGTCTTTCCTTGGGCCAGTCAGTTTATAATCATAAAACTGGCTTATAGCGTATTAGGTGTGCCACATTATTACGATTACTATCTGGAGGTTCGTTATAGCTCGGTACAGCAGAGTTTGACTGCACTTCGGAAATCAGGAGATGATGTTTCTCAAGTACACGTTATGGCTTCTTGAGAAAACGATTTAAAGAATATCCACGTAGACTAGTAACTCAAATCGGGAGCCACCGGAACATTATCCAAACTTTCAGAATTAGACGCTCTGCTACACCGTGGATACTGTGTTGCAGAAACGCCAATGAGACGTTCAGAATGAAACAGATAGTGTCGCCTTGATGCACCTCAGTCCTGGTTTATACCGAGTGAGCTCTTATTGGCTGCTGCCTCGTGGTAGGATTCCATGCTCCGCTAGTCGCCGCGATCATGTTGCTTTCCTGCTGTCTTGATGTGTTTGTCTCTCCAGGAAGACAGCTAGGATGGATGAAGGGTGAGTAATTGATACATAAAACAGTCTTATAACAGTCCTAATGTCTATGCAGATTAACCCGGATAACAATACTGATGACAGCATATCAAATCAGAGTTCATGATCGCGTTCGTGGTAGGGCTTGTGCTTCAGCATTTAAATAAGACTACATGACGTCACTTTTTGTCCCATGTAAAAGCAGTGAAATGCACATTTCAAAGCATACACGAGGAACGTCGCATATTACTCAAGTATCAAAATCTAAAGCAGGAATCGCCGGCTCAAATAAACACGCTTAGAGTCAAAAATGAGTTTCTCCGAAAATTTCTCTAATTTGGCTAGAAATCGCACTATGGCTATCTTAGTGATAAAAATTGTTGCCAAAATACAGTAAAGAAGCATACGGACACTCAAGCTATTGTTGCAGTTCAAACCTCATTCTACTCAGAATGAAATATTGTACAAAATAAATACTTGAAATCATACAAACATAACATGCGTCCATAAATTTGAAATTAAACTAAATAAACATAAAATTACTATGCATCATTAAATATATTTAAAATGCATCAACGTAGTCAATAAATAAAACAATAAATAAAAAACAAGTACTATAAAACAATACACAAACATAAAAAAATCGAACTATTACAAACAAATGTAAATATTTATAAAATTATATTGAATGTTATAGAAAAATGAGGAAGTACGTAACATAATTTGTAACTTTTTCCTTTCCTTTATTTTTGTTGGACTCGGCTTCGTACGCGCAAACATTTTATTTTGTCTTATATTCAAAATAAATAGCATTAAATTTCGCGGACACACCAAAAACCAAATAATAATAACTCTTTAATTAATAATATAAAAGAAATGCCATAAATGATGAATGAAATTATTATAAAACATTGTTTGACTATGCTCTTTATTTACGTAACATTTAGGTATGTTTGACATAAAACGTTTATGAGTTGTAGAGTTAAATAGCTCCAGCATTTGCAGTCGTTGCTTAATTTAAAACGCTTTTTATGTCAAAATATTGGTGCCACATCTGATTCAACCTCTTCATGAGAAAAAACAATTTTTCAATCCGAACAATAACTCTGGTCGATAAAGACTATAAAAAATACAACAATTGCATGTTGAAAATAATGTACTTCCTTAACAAATAAATGGGTCTATTGCTAATTTTGATCCGAAAAGTACTTAAAGAGATTTTTAACTACTGAGTGCAAAGTCTGGAAGGGGTACAAAATATTTTCCGCCCCAAGACCTTTTGAACAACTTTGTATTATCATGCTTCAGAATTTTTTTGACGATATGGTTAATTAAAACAAACAAAATATGTTGTGCTTTGCAAAAGTTTCTTGCGTGCAGTGGCAATAAAAATCGTTAAAGCATTTCGTATGAAAGAATTCAAATCTTTTCTAGTGGACTCTGTCACAATCGATATCCAAAGGCGTGGTGAAGTGAATTCATAAAAGGCACACCAAACATGTAATTTTGTTTTCCAAGTTTCTCTTGGTAATAGTTGTTTTCATCTTTAACAAGTAAAGAGGAGCGTGAAAAGACCTAGTTGAAGAGTATTTTGTTCCATGTATCAAACAGGAATTAGTTCAACGCCTTGGGAATGGTTGTTTAACATAGATTTTAAGTTGATTATAATATTTTCTTATTACTTTCTCATAAATGCAGCAGCCTCCTGGTAAGTTTTTATACAGCTTTCATTTAGCGATAATATGGCTTTATTTGAATTTATAAGTAATAGAACACTTATATAGCCTTCTTTGTTCTCCTTTCATATAGACTTCTTTGTAGCAGCTCACTTTGGAAATATTCTTTCGCTTGTAGAATTTTACTGAAAAATAAATAGATGTTATCTGTCCTCATATTTTCAAGTAATTATCTTTTTAATGTCTGAAAATTTTCATTCATTAGGAATTATATAAGTGATTTTCGTCTTTGCATAAACCCTGCAATTCTAGATTAAAATCATTAATCTTCTTAATTTATACATACACAGAGTTTTAAACGCGATCAACACCTTTAATTTGGAGAATTGGTAATTTTTCCTTTATTTATTTGCTTCTTGTTTATTAACGTGGGGTTATCTGTTGCACTGTATATAAATATGAATATTTTCATGTAATTATTTCACATTTCATTTAACCAATAATCTTAATTGTACTGCTTATCTTGATTATACCAGGTCTTCATGCATTTTTTAGTTTGGCTCTAATTCTTAATGTTCTATTAACTGTTTATTTTAACAAATTGATGTTGCAATAGAATCCCACAAACTCGACGTAAAGTGGACTGATAAGAAAAACTTCTCTCTCAACTTTAAAGTTTCAGAAAAATATATATGAATTTGCTCATCTAGAAATACATAACAATGAAACATTTAAGTTCACAAAGTTCATTCACAAACATTTAGTTTGCAGTTTCGAAAGTCACCAAGCTGATCGACTGCTACAACAAAAATATAAATGATAAATGAAAAGATAAATATTGAAAAATACCCACTTTAGCTATCAACACCTAGTAGCTTAAAATGAAAGTTTAAATAAACTGCCAAAATTAAATGGAACTGATGGATTTATCTTCGAAAAATTACACTAGAATACGCAAAATTCTAGATATCATCCATGATAATAAATACGCTGAATGCAGATTCAATGTACAACATAGATGAGGAGCAGTAAAAAACCAATAATCTGTGAACGTTTAGCGAGCAGCTGCGTTTAGCGAATTGAATAGAATTAACAGATTTTAAGTTTCACAACTGTAAATAACTTAAATTTGTTTAAGAAACAGGCATTCAACAACATTTTAAAATTGTCCAGGATTTACTTTTGTATGTGTACCTGTAGTACTTCTACAAATTTAAGTAGCAAGGCCATGATAACTGATTATGCTAATTTGAAGATGTTTCTCCGTTGAAATAAATTCATATGGCATCTGCCTAGTTATTACAAAATAGTAAAATATCTGAGACCAACTTTTCCAAATTTGAAGTTTGTGTTTGCCAATAGGTTGAACGAGACGTGTAGTTCTAGGGAAAATATTGAGCAGCTGGAATTTTCAGAGTAGTGTCGCAACTTTATTTGACATGTTGATTTTTCAACGAAGAACGAAATCTACAAAATATAGTAGTGAATTGGAGTATTTTGAAACGACACCTTTGATAGCCATTTTTTCAATTCTCGCCTATTCTTTTTTTTTTTTTGATTTAAGAGCAATGGTGTAAAGATTATCTACCCGAAAATTCTTCTTTCTACATGTTAGCTCCGAAGTGTCACATTTGTTCAGAAAATACAATAAAGAAAGCTTATAATATGCCATATTTACTGGCCATATTTTACTGTTCAAAATATTTAAAGTTCATGGTTAATCATAACCGCTAACGAATATGTTGTTTAACTTGCATAAGGGATGTGGGGTAAGTTTGCATGTTATCTGAACACTGCCAACCTCTCAAAAGAAAAAATTATGAAATATAATCAAGAATTCTTTTTTCTTTAAATGTAATCTAAACACGATGTATCGGAACACAATGAAATGTTGAAATATTTTATTTAAGCTATCAAAAAGAAAAAAAGAGTAGAAGGCGCAACGAATAGTAACAATATATTTTTCAGTCTCCATTTGCGGAGCGCGATTCATTGCATAAGAGAGGTTTTTTTTTGGGGGGGGGGGG
>KK116927.1:112675-161944 GCA_000611955.2 Stegodyphus mimosarum
GTTCCTCGGAGAAAGTTCAGTAAACAACCAGCTCTTCCCGATACTGATGTCACTTACTTACAGAAGTGAGGGAAACGGAAACACAAAAGGTTACGGAAGTATTGCTTTTCAGCAGACTAGGTATCACTAAGGCTACAAGAGCAAACTTTGTATCATAGCAATCTTGGTTCGGAGTGTTTGAAAGGTCAAGCCCCATTTTTAATATAAGGATTAAAATTAAAAAATTCACATACATTCTCTCTCTGTCGGGCCAAATAGCAGGAGAGCTGTAAAGTCGCTGAACCATTGGTAGTTCGATCCGAGGTTCGAATCCTGAGAAACGATCTGGCTGCATGGGAGTATTTGTGGTTTACACCGTGCGTAACGTGGATACGAGCTAGTTTCCCATAGGAAATAGTCCATAAAAGTATTCCTCCGTTAGGCAGATAGCCTTTGAATGTTTTGCCATAACCAAATCAAATCCGAACTCAAAACCCAATCTCTCAATCTTGGTTCCAACGAACAGTTTTATGAAATTGAAAGATTGTACAAAGCTTTCAAATATTTTATCCTAACTAATAAAATGATTCGCCTACATGCTTAAATACAGGCTCTTAATGGATTTCTTTATAACAGCTGGACTGATCTCTGTTAAATATCTGAACATCAGTTAGTCGTAAATCTTCTACGAAAATATCAACATCACTCACAAAAGCGAGTGAAATTCGAGATGAATATTGGTAGTTTGAAGGATATGACGGCTCGAAACTTTCCTCGTTAGATTCTATCTCACAATATGAAACTCACACCAAATTTGTTCAACCATGCAACCTGAAAATCCTTGTGCATCCTGGAAATTTTAAAATTTAAATTCCAAAATTTCGTTTAAATTTTTCTCCTGATCACCAGTTTTTTGAAGTTGTTTCTTCCAATAATATAAATGCTGCAAACTTTCCGCTTTTCTGAATTTATTTTGGGGATTTTGCAAGCTATCTTTCATTTTCTTTCGTCTTAACTACCCGAGAACTTCTTCGTTTTTCCTTTATAATCCCATGATATACGATTGAAACTTTACTTTTTGATTTCAGTGTTTGACGAAACATCTGTAAATTAACTTTCAAATATATTTTCTGATTCATTTGTAGAACCATTCATTTTTGCTGAAGAGGCGAGAATTTCAATTGCTTCATCAACTGCAATTTCCTTTGAACTCTCATATTTCTTTATAATCTCAGAAATCAAATTTTTCAGTTTAATATCCTTTGTATTAAATTTTAAATCAGAATTAAAAAATAATTCAATTAACCAGTTATAAATTTAAAACTTCATTATAATGTCTCCTATTCCAAAGTGTTCACCAAAATTCAGATTAGAAGGTGTATTTAAAATTGAAAGTTTTAGACAGAGAACTTTTGGCAGCATCTTCTGCAGTTTACGTTATATCGCCCAGCACTGCAAATATATATCCCGGTTTTATCCATTTCACTAGCCGGCGTTAAAACGCGCCATTAAACTATTGACTCAGCTCAAGTAAACGAATTTGTGTTAGCATGAATTTGAACGTTACATACTACGTCTACGTTATCTTTAATTTGAAACTATATTAAACACTCAAAAGTGGCGATGTTTTGATTATAACCAAAGGTGGGCCTTCTATTTAATTTCAAAAGTTATATAAAAAGTTCAGTTTCAAAGCTGTTAGATTCAAGTACTTAGTTGCACAATCTTTGTACAATATTTAAATTACATTGTATGTTCATGCTACCGTTAAAATATTAAATCCGTTATATGTAATAAAATAGCTAGATATTTCATGAAATAACTTATCAAGTCACTAAAAGTGTACAATAAATTAACTTTAGATAGTTATTTCATGGAATAGTGATCGACATTCCCTTAAAGCGTAAAATAAGCAACCTGATTCACCCGGCTTATTAGTATCAGCTACTATATTGCGATATATAGGACAGTTTTAATTAAAGTTAGAATTCAGTTACTTACACGTAATATATTTTAATTAATTTCCTAATATATAAGTTGTAAAAGGTGTTATTTTAGTTTTAAACTGACCAATTTTGTTCAGTTAGTTAGCTTTTCTATCTTCCCTATTTTGCATTTCGTGCCAGAATATTTCAGTTTCGCATGATATACAGAATAGGGTAGAAAGATACTATTTAAGCATGTGTCTGAGTTACTTCAGACAAAGCCTACTCTGCCGTTCGGCCACGTTGTTTCTCGGATATAAGCTTGCTGTTTTACGGCCGCTCATTTTAATTGACGGTTTCTGTAGGTCAGTGGTAGGGCAAAGAGCCAACTCGAGTTAATTAGCCCTGTGCAGCTTAGCTGATTATTTAACTAAGTTTTAATTTTATATTGCTATTCTGAGTTGCAGCCAAAAGTACTGGCTAAGTGTGTAAGCACGAGAAGTGCCGTCTGTAAATTCTTTCTTGAATTGAATAAAAGTCTTTTTACTGTTCATACGCCTTCTCATTGATACAGGCGAACTTAGAGAACAGTCGTTTCATAGATGAAGTAAAGATGTAGCCAACAACGTAATTTAGCTAGTCTCTTATAAGGTAATTTGCCGCCAAACTAAATATATATAGATGTTACTGTGTAAGGTATTTCTCCTGCCTTCTTCGCATGCCTTCGTGGTGTAGTAGTCTGCATGCTCGATGCGTAACCGAGAGGTCTGTGGTTCGATTCCCGGCGAAGGCGTTGCTCATTTTTCCCCTCTTCTGCATCGAAAAAAAAAATACCTAATGTCTCTACAACTGTAGCCGAATCTTCTATTTTCCATCAAACTCTCAGAACATCAAACATCAGTTTTTACCATTCATCATCTCAGAACTTGATAATGAGGTGTTGTTTGGAAGAGAAAACTGTGGAGAATGCTTAGACATTCAAGCTAAGAAGATGAAATAAATGCTGGATAAATGTCATTCTGTAGCTGCTGTAGGGCTTACAGGCCGTGTATCAGTACCTGAGGGTGACAATACATCAAAATATGTATTTGTTTTAGAAATAATGTTCTATGCAATTCCATGCACCATTTTAGTAAGCCCTGTAGCAACAAATAATTTTATAGTGCCTTTGTAAAAATAACATTTTATATGTAGTATATTTCAGTCACATTTTTTAAAATTTTACACTGCATTAGTTATTTATAGAATAACGCATTATGCTATGAAATAACTAGTTAAAGTGGGCTATTATTAACTTCAAAACAGAAGAAACACATGCCAAAGTAAAAAATAAAAATAAACAAAAAAAAAAAATCTGAAACGTTTCAGATTTTAAATTCCGCTCAAAGGGGCACTTTTTAAACATTTTGTGTGTTACCTTTATTTATTAAACATCACGTTCTTCGGAACTTAAACCATAACATTCAGTTCAAGAGCCAGTTCCAGTTCTCTCTGTTTTTACTGGACATAGCTTAGCTCGAGGCAAGCTTTTTGCCAGTTGTCTTAATTTAGTGGCATCCTGCAATTAAAAAACATGGTGAGAGAAGTCAGCTGGACATGATGAGAATTTTTGGAAGAGGTAGTGACTGCTTAGTTACTGTGAAAATTATCATGGTGAGGTGGTGGTAGGTAGAATTAACACAAATAAGTGTTAATAGCACAATATGGTGAAAACAAAATTGAAAATCTTGATTAAATATAGATTATGTACATATTTACAAATTATTATCCAGAGTCCGAGTGACTTAGTCACATGACGAGAACAAGTGCTCTCATTGGCTGCTGTGGATAAATACCATGGGAACTAGAAGAGTTTTAAAAATAAAATATAATAATGCAAATTAACAAAAAATTCTTCTTTTTCTAGGGTAAATAGTTATTCAGTAAGTCCTGATTAAAAGTTACAGGTATGTAAAAAGTCATATATTTGACTTTACATGATTAAAGTGGAGTTCGCAACTGGTGGGCGTGGTTTTACTCGTGGCTGGCTCAGTCTAGCAGAGGCCTGCGACTGGCAGTTGTAGGTGAACGTCTAATAAGTTCAATAACAATATCGCAAAACAATTTTAAAATGAGCATAACTTTAGAATTTCCGATACAGTCTCGCGCCCTGGAGATAAAATTGCTTTTTCTGTACAACGTTGCCATTGCTCGCTTTGAAATCCTTGAGATTGTTAGTCAAAAATTAGTTAAAGTTTGATAAAATACGAAATCCATAATAAAACAAATTCCAAATTTCAAATTTGGGCTTCCAGCTGTCCATATTCGCAGGATGATTACGTTATTCAAAATTTGATGGCGCTAGGTACCATTGTTTTATTACAGTGCGAGAAACATATGCATTTATGCATATTCTTCATTATTTAATTTCTTTAAATATAATACATGGCGATAACATTTGGTGGCAACAATTTGAAAAGTAAAACAACGCTTCTGATGACTAAATACGATAAGGGCATAAAGGCATATAGGCATAAAGATATGTAGAAATTATTTGAAAATTAAATTCTTATGAATTTTAATTAAATAATAACATCATATTCAAACGCTTCTGTAAACTGCCTTCATTCGACATTCCTCTACATTTAGTAACAGTGATTATGTAACAATGTAGTAATAATCCAATTTTTGTCATAATGTGGAGGTAACGTACTATAAAATTAATATTTTTTCACTGTGAAATGATTATTTTTTACCCGATTAAGCATTCTCTTTAGGAGGTGAGGGCGGCAGACCAGGAGAAGTTGTGTTCTTTGGAATTATCACTCCGTAATGACAATTAGTAAGCAAATCAGGTAAACTGCCATCAAATTTTTTTTAATGAGACAGTCCTATATCTCTCTCTACTGGACTGATTGACGAAATTGAACTTACGTTTTTCATGTCTCGGAAGCGCGACTTAGGATATGTATTAGATTTATATAAAGCATTGTTCTAATATAGGTATTTTGACACAAAATCGGATTTTTCTGAAATGACATGCCAATTTTTTCCATATTTCGATTCTACGACTTAAATTATGCCAAACCACCTAGTTTTGTAAAAATCGCACGAGTAGTTTTTTAAAAATTAGCTCTCAAAATTTTAGCTTCTCAATGCTAATTGAATTTAGTACATATTTATTAATATCTATTTTGTTATTAAACTTACTTGAGTCTTTCTTTCCTATTTCGTAATTTAGGTTCATTCCAAATAAAATATACCCAATTTTTATGATTTATTTTTTAAATTTGTATTTTTAAATAGTTTTTATAAATTTTTCGAAAACAAATTTGGATTATAATTTATAACAGTTTTGCCATCATTTTAAAGTAGATGCATTCCGAAGCATACTCTGAAAAAATTAAGAGTTCTTTATTCAAAATTTCCTAAGATATACGTGAATTTACATTTTGGCGCGTTTTGAAATTTGGCGTATTTATTACAAGCGATAATAACGAAAATGTGGTTTACGCACTCTGCTAAAATTATTTGAAAGTTTAGCGATGACTTTTTGCCGCTCGTGGACGATGAAAAAAACGAAAGGAAAATAGGTTGCTATAAATTAAGAAGTTCGCCAAGTGAATTATTCTTGGCGCAGAATGAAAAAAAAACTCGCCAAGGTAAAGTTTTAAATTTTCTCCGTAAATTTCCCACCAAAAATTACAAAATTTAATATCTAGGCATAGTTTGAGTCGTAAAACCGAAATATGGAAAAACATTGGTATGTTATTTCAGAAAAAGTCCGATTTTGTGTCAAAATACCTATGTTAGGAGAATGCTATATCTAAATCTGATATATATCTCAAGTCACGCTTTCGAAACATAAAAAACGCAGTTCTAATTGCGTCAATCGGCCCAGTAGAACAGGAGATATAGAACTGCCCCTTTTTTTTTCGCAGTGTATACATAGCGTGCCGAACGAAATGTCATAGCATTCAATCAAGTCAATGAAGTTTTTAATATTGCATATTTAATGTTAACAATGCGTATTCGGGAGGTTTCATGGAAAATGCGGTAGGTGTCTGAAGAAGTTTAGTGTCGAACACTAATATGCCGCGAAACAGTAATTTGCAAGATAGCGGATAATGACCACTTAAGTGTGCAGAAAAAAAGTAAAAGCCATAATGTTTCTTGAAGAAACGAACAGTCTGGTGACGACACAAACATGTTTTATTGCACACTTTGGTTCAAGATTGACTGATTGCAAATAGACCATTCACAATATATGTCAGCAATTGGATGCCACTGACTCCGGTATTGGGGAAGACTCAATGGCTCTCATCAAGTATCCACACGTCTGAAAATGGCAGCAGGTTTCTCTTTCCATTGTCAGAGGTCCATTCAAGATGGAGCTTGTCCACATATTACAAAAATTTTTCTTGGTTTCCTGTGTGGGATGTTTAATGTGTTTGTAAAATCACATCCGTCTCCTGAATGTTAGGAAGCTTGGAGACAGGTGACACTCGCATAGTCCGGATATTAATCCGTATGATTTCCTTTTATGGACTATTTTGAAAGCCAAGGTATTGCAAGGAAACCTACAAATGTATCACAATTCAACGTTATTATCGTGTAGTTGTTAAACGCAGTTGTCGGAAGACGAGTGCCGAAGTGTTGAGACAAATGTAAAGCTCTCTTGAAAGAGCTTATGAAGCAAAATGGTGGACACATTGAAATGCATTCTGCAGTAAACTCATTTTTCATGCTAAGACAGTCAACTATACGTTCCTTTCGTAATATTTCAATGATAAATAAAATAAAATAAATGTATAATATGCAAAGCAAAGCTTATGGAATTGGTGTGCAACTTTGTATAACATTATTTCCCTGAGCTTTAGCGTATGTCTATCTTATTGTGCTGTGAATTAAAGTCTTGTCTGTAAACGATTATTAATTAGTTAACCAAGGAAACTGAGTTTTGTTATTAATTCAATTTAAATATATTAGGAGGTCAAATCACTGAATGAACAAAAGTTACGAACTCCATTCCTACTTTCCATCCCGCTGTATGGATTGCAGATAACAGGAACAGATAACAGGATTTGTAACATTAATAAAAGAGGCCGTACTAGTCTTTTTTTTTTCAGGAAGTTTACAGTTTTATTTGTTCTCAAGTAACGCGAAAAGGATCGCTATATAAAAGTTTTACTTATTTTGTAACCAAAGTTTGTTTTTTCAGTGAATGCTCTGCGCGAAATCTTCTCATTCCAGAAGGTTACAATAAACACTTGACACCTTTAGAGCAAGGTAAGTTAAAGACTGTCTTTTTATGTATGATTTATAAATTATTAATATAAAAACAGTATCATGAACCCTTTCTAAGGCGACCATCCACGGTTAATAATTCTTTTGGGCATCTGTAGAGGAAGTCATTTTAGAAAGTTCATGCTCAGTATGGATATTTATTTACGTTTCTGAAATGTCCAAAGATGGGCGTATTAGGGAAGTGGTAGTCGCAAGAGTATTCACTGTTTTTATACAGCACTATTTATATAAATTAATCAGATGACTAAGAAATTGTCTTAATATTCTACAACAAATTACATATGATAGCCTCTGAATTATATAAGCTAATTATTATATGAATTAACCATATTTTGCAGAAAAAAGGCATTTGGCATTTAGCGAGAGACAGTATAATTTAAAAGCATGTTAATGCTTCAGAACTGTAAAATTTCAGACTTAAGTAAGTTTACAAAAGCTTATCATTAAAAATATTACTCATTACATTTACATGGATATATATGTATAAGTATATATATATATACAAAACATTTTTTTAAAAAAACAAAATATAAACATGCCCAGTATTTTTGCGCATTAAGTTGCTGAAAAAATAACAGTAAAGACATAAAGTAAGGAATTTAGAACTACTTTTTCACAAAGACGAAAACTGACATTCATAATTAATAAATTTCAAATAAAGTTTTCTTCTGTAAACTATAATATACGAGGGTTGGAATTTTACTAGTGGCAACACAGCTGAAAAAACGCTACGCAACAAAACCAAAGAATATCGCGTATACTACAGGTGAACTACATACCTACCTTACCTCTCAGCAAAAAGCCTCGTCCTGCCTACGTCACGCGCATGCGGAGTGACGCGAAGAACGGATCCTTGTATTAGCTCGCGGTCTAAAGTAAGTGTTGTCAGGATGTTTTCAAAATAAGAACAACGATGTTGTATAAAAATTGAATGTGCCAGAGGTCGTACAGCACGACAGTGTCATCAAGGGCTTCAAGAGGCTTGCGGGAATCTGCATTGACTTACAGAACCGTAGCAAGATGGGTGAAAGCATTCAATGAAGGACGCCAAAACGTGGCAGACATGCTGCGGCCAGGTCGTCCGAGTGTCAACGATGCAGACATGCAAGCTGTTGCCGCACTAGGACAGTGATCGCCGCCAAACGATTCGTCAGCTGGCCGGACAAACAGGATTAGCGCATACGACTGTGCTGCACATTCTGAAGGAACGCCTGTCCATGAGAAAAATTGCTTCACGATGAATTCCACATCAATTGACGGAAATGCAGAAATGGCTACGATACGATGCTGCCCGAACCCAACTGGAGTGCTATGAGCGCGAAGGAGATGCTTTTTTACGCCGTATCATTACGCTGGATGAGACGGGCCCGATCGTACCAGCCAGAACTGAAACGCCAATCAAACGAATGGCGTCATCATGGGTCACCACGACGTTCGAAGCACCGTTCCTAACGCATACCGTTCCCCCACAGCAGATCATCACTGCGCAGTATTACTGCTCATTTTTGGAGCACAATCTCCGACCAGCTTTGAGAAAAAAACGGCGACACTTTCTGCAGAACGCTCCTCTCATTTTGTATGACAATGCTCGGCCGCATGCAGCGCAAGCTGTGACTGATTTGTTCAAGCGATGGGGCTGGGAAGTGCTTTACCATCCACCATACTCCCCAGATCTAAGCCCTTGTGACTATGACTTAATTCCTAAGATGAAGGAACCACTTCGTGGCACTCGCTTCAGAACTGTTCCTGAGATTCTTGCGGCAGTAGACCAGTCCATTCAAACTATCAAAAAAACAGGCGCTGCTACAGGTATTCTGCGACTTCCACATCGTTGGAAACGGGTTGTACACAATACTGGCGACTACATTGAAGGACTGTAAAACATGGTGACATGAATCACTTTTGTATTCCTTGTAAATAAATAGTTGCCACTATTAAAGTTCCAACCCTCGTATATCCATGTAAATGTAATGAGGCCTTTTTAGCTTTAATATTTAAACCTTTTTTTAACAAATTACAAAAAATAAATTAAGGACGATATTTGGAGTTTCCCGTAAGTAAATTACACGCTTGCATCATAACTATTAACTATGAAAGAAGGAGTATCACCTTAAATTGTAAAAATTCTAACGCTTTCTACTTATAAAAATCATTGGCATTAAAGCTGTTAAACAAGAACACCAGGAACCAGTTAAGAAAACATAAGCCACTAAGTTACACAAAATAAACGGAGACAAAGGAAAATACTATGGGCTCAAAACAGCATTTACAAATACATTTTTTGAACATTAAATATTTAGTCTTTTAAACATGTTTAAATATTTGGACAAGAAAAACTGCTAAGAAACATAAAATATATTTGGTTTCCTTCACCATAAAACCCGACTCAAAAGGATAGTTTTAGATTTCTTCTACGTTAAAAGAAACTTAGAGAAAGGAATTCTTACAAGGGGTTTTTGTCTGTAAAACTAGCGCCAAATGTTTATTTAATGTCTGTCGAGATTCTTAGGAAAATATCATTTTCTGTAAATCAGGCTATATCTCGCTATCGAAGAATTACTAGAAAACTAAACAAATCAAAAACAATTGTAGAACGAAATGCTATCACATCATAAGATAATTAATTTTAATGAAAGGGCTTCTATTATTTAAAATTTTAATTGAGAAATGTTCAAAATGGTGCATACAGGTTGAGTCATTGGGGGCAAAGAGCTGTTTCATATTAAATAGAGAGAGAAATCACATATTTTTTTAAATAAGTATATGTATCTAATTTATATGAAATCGTTCTATATTAAATATTTTACTTTTCTGTATTCTGTTATAAAGTATAAAAATTTTCTTTCTTTTAGAAAAGAAGCCTACTATGGTGTACCTTAATTTAGATATCATGGACATTGACCAGATCGAGGAGGAAAAAATGGTAAATTGCATGTCTAATTATTGGCCTATTCAATGCATTGAATTAATTTCATAATTAATTTTGAACTCGTTTTTTCCATATCTTGAAATCTAAGGTAAACATGAAAGCAAATTATAAATATTGAAAGAAAAATTAATATTTTTAACTAATGCTAAAAAAATATATTTATTTCTGATAGCTAATGTAAAAGTTAAGTAGAATGAGTTAATCGTTTTAGGATTTTACTAAACTATAATATATATTACAACTGAATTTAAAAGGAAAATAAAAATCAAATTGCGGAAAGAGAAGACTTCTGAATATTAATAATTCTATCCGCATTCTATCTTCAAAAAACAGGCCACCTACTTGGCTTCTTATTTTTGGGTTTTTCTCGTGTGTATAAAATTTTCTACGAAACTGTCCGTTAAAAATAATAAACTGCTAGATAGCACATTTAGTCGCAAGTTATTTCAATTAAAAGTAAATAACACAGAAAAGAGAATTTGCAATTCAGTGAATTACCTAGTTTCAAGTTGCCTGGTCAATATGCTGGTTAGAGGAGTCGGCTATAACTCAAAGGCCGGTTGCCCGAATGCAGCGAAACGCTTAGCTCTTGTAATCTTGGATTATCTCTGGAGAAAGCGCTCGTAATATTTATATTTCTGAAATCTTCTAGTATAGGTGATGAACACAAAAAGAGAATTTATCTGCTTAGTGCCTGGTGTAAAACCAGTGAGTTTGAAATAATTTTTTAAATAAAGATATGAAAACCGAAACTGTCATAACATGTAGAAGTTTTCTTTATTACTTTTTGTTTCAGATTGAACGTTTTCCGCTTGCTCAGATCCCTCTAAAAGGAGTAAAATTAAAGATCTTGAAAATTTAAAATAAATCTCTCGTATATTATGAGCTGTCCTTTAAATCAAATACTGATACAAATCTTCGAAAAACCAACATGTTGTAACATCTAATATCACAATTCTGAGTTCTGTTCAAAATTCATATGTAAAGACACAACTTCCAATTCTGTCTTTCGGAACTACCATTATAAATATCTGTAAAATTTTGTTTTGAAGATTTGTAAAATTCCGTGTCTATAGGTTCCAGTTCCACATAGTGCATGCGAAACTGCGTTTGTAAACTATTATTGTAATTCTACTAATACAGAGAAATAAATGCTTTATTGTCCTGCCTGCCAAACCTGCTTTGGACTGTGGTTAGATAGGTAGTGGATAACTTCCCACTGGCTGGACATAATGGCTTGAAGCAAAATAGCATGTCAGCCCGAACCGTCCATTCAGCGGAGGAAGAAAATTAATTATCAGGAATTTCATTCTAAAAAGAATTATAAATCACAAACATATATAAACGGGGGAAAACATAATAAAATAAACAGAAGGGAAGTTTGCATTTAAAAGTCATCGGAACATTTATCAGATTTATTCATTTTTCTTATCATTATCAGATTTATTCATTTTTATTTATTTTTCAAAAGTTATGTTTGGATTCTGAATCTTAACGCATCTCAAAAGAAATCCTTAAAATAGACTTTTACAGTAATTAAAGCTTTTACCATCTGACTTCTCAGCCTATCTTTTTATCGTTTATTCGCAGTACATTTATTAAAGAAAAAAAACGCATGTTCTAGCCGTATGTGGTATTGGCACATTTACATCGAAACTAACAATACAATTCAAGTTCCAAGCATAAATAGCTAACTCTGCAAAAGAAGTGAATATTTCTCACTAACGCTTCGATCTACAGCGATGCCGAATACTGCGAATGAAGCATTTGCTCCAATAAAAATGAAATGGAGTCAAATTTAAAATTTAATAAAATATATATTAATATGAACGTGCCCGAAATATTTAAAGGGTCCAATTTTGAGTTTTACCTCAGGTATTAATAACCTATTGGCAGAGCTGTGCGTTTATTCTTCAGTTAGCGGGGATGTAGCTCAGTGGTACAGCGCTCGCTTCGCATGAGACAGATCTTACACTCAAACCCTGGAAACTCCAATTTTTCCTCTCGTGGTCCTTCCCTAATCAATATCCACAAACGATATCAGGTTCTTCAGATTTATTCAAAAGTTCTGAACGTAAGTGGTAATTCTTACTCGATACAGTGAAAGCATATTATAATTCACATACATACTCAATGTTATGAAAGCAAATTTGGAGTTCAAAAACAATGAAATATTGATTAAAAAAGTAAATGATCTCTTTTTCCTAATATTTCTTTTTCTAATTTGAAAATGTACATTTTTATTTTTGTTTTGTCTACTTTTCCCCAAAGCACATACTCAAAGAACAATAATTTTTTCGGAGGATTATCTTCTGTAGCACTTTTTACATGTAATACTATTTTGAAGTTCTCATCAATGAAATGAATTAAATGCAGTTTTTTCAGCTTTGCGCAGTTTTCTGCATCCTAATAACTCCTGACTGAAGCCTTATTTTTTCTTCCGAGTGCTTTTATAAGGATATAAATCAAGCATTTTAGCAAATTTAGTCACATAAACGTTGACACATATCTTAGATGTAATCTGAACCCTCCTGAAAATAAAAAATATCTAACTTTAGAAAAAAAAATTATCATGCAGTTTCAAGATCCAGATAGCAGATAAGGTTTCGAAAATCACAAATGACGCACAACTCACTGTTTGCGCAGCATCAAATATTGAACAAAAATCCGAATTAAGCTTAATGACCAAACAAATAAAGACTCTTACTAAGCAAGTTGAACAATTGTCTCGAAAGCTAAACAATAAAAATCCAAGATATCGCGATAACAGCAATAGTTCAAAAAGTAGGCAACATAATATGCACGTAAATCATGCCAACACTGGTTATTGTTATTATCACCAAATGTTTAAAGTTGGTGCACGTAAATGTACTTCTCCATGATCGGAAGGCTTAGTTTTGAGGTGGAAAACTAAATTCCACTGCTATTCCACAACAAACTATGGATTCTGGAACAGTAGCAAACATTTCCAAGAGATTACACATATGAGGGAGGCACAGATAGTGACATTTTGACATTTTCTTAGCCGATTTTCTCACCAATTTTGAATTATTAGTCAATTTATGTGAGAAAAGAATCGTCGACATATTAACAACTCTTGCTACTACTGCCAAATTATAGCACAACACTGAAATGAATGTTAAGACAGTTTCGGAATGTTCCGAATATCACCAAATGCTAAACAAATCCCAGAACTAATTAATCCTACTACACGTAGCAAAACAATCAAATATAATAGAATTAATTATATTGAAATTAAAAGGAAACCAGCTTACTCCAAAGCAAAAGACTTCGACCTGAAATTTATGATGAAGCAAAAAAGAAGCTCGAACGTATGTTACAATAGGGAATTTGTCGATCCTCTAAAAGAAACTGGTCATCATCTTTACCTGTAGTTCATAAAATGCCTACCGGAATTAGCCCAGTTGGAGATTACAGAGCACTTAATTCAGTTACAGTTTTTGATTCATATCCTATTCCACATATATACACTCACTTCCAAAAGTTAAGCACGGAGAGAAAATGCCAATTTCCGGAAGCCAATCAGAATTGAAGAGGATGCAATTCACTGCAGAGGTAGATGGAAGTATGCAAATATGTTAGGTAACAGCCAATCGCGGTTTCATGTCAAGAAATATGCAAACAAGGCAGTCTTATAAGAAGCCAGCTTTATGAAGGGTTACAGAAGTTAATTGTAAGTGCTGATAGAAGGTGTTTAAAACTTTCGTACAATTTGTTTTCAAGACATACGTGTTTCTATGACTTACAGAAGACGAATGGAAGATTCTGAGCGCTGGCGTGCTGTGGGACGCATTGAAGCAAGACAGTCGATCACAGATGTTTCTCTTTTCTTCGGCTTTCATCATTCCGTAATTTCACGTTTATGGAAACAATTCCAAACCACACAGACAGTTGTCCGAAGGCCCGTAGCCGGTCGCCCAAGCATTACAACCCCCGCGGAATATCGATATTTTGCTGTTGTAGCCAATCGGAATCGCAGAGCGACCTCCACACGTGTGACATCTATGGTTACAGCGTCCATTGGTAAGGCGATATCTGCAGCTATTGTAGGCCGAAGATTATATATGAGTGGACTGTACGCCCGGGTACCTTAAGTTTGTGTTCCTCTATCCGTCCAAGTGGGGCACGATTACAGTGGTGCCGGGAACATGTCAATTGGAATGTGTCTGACTGGGACAATGTCATGATTACTGATGAGTCAAGATTTGCTCTGGGGCCAGATGACAAGCGTATAAGGATATGGCGTGAACAACGAACACGCAATCAGTCCCAAAACATCACCGAACATCACGCATTCCGAGGCGGAAGCATTATGGTGTGGGCAATGATTTTATTAGGATACCTCACCGACCTGCAGATCTTTAAACAGGGTTCTTTGACGGCTGTCCGGTATCGAGATTAAGTCCTAGAAACCATTGTGAGATTGTACGCTGCAGCAAATGGCCCTACTTTTGTTTTAATGAACGATAACGCACGTCCCCATAGAGCTGACATCGTCGATGACTACCTGGAGAGTGAAGTGATTGCGCGCATGACGTGGCCAGCATATTCGCTCGACCTTAATTCAATTGAAAATCTTTGGGATGCTCTCGGCCGTGCTGTATCTTCACGTTTCCCACCTCCAGCCATTCTTATTGAGCTGGAATTGCTCTACAAAGAAGAATGGCAGTTACTTAATTCTGCGGTGGTTGACCACCTAATTGAAAGCATGGTCACAAGTTGTAAACTTTGTATGCAGATGAGGGGGGATCACATACCTTATTAATGGCCTTTTTTTCATTTTATGTTGTTTATTTTCACTTTATACATAATTCTGTTTAAGTCTCCAGTATGTCATTAGCTGATAAGTTACAAAAATTTAATATTGTTTTCATTTCTGTATATAATTATTGATTTTGTTTTATGCATAAATATATATACTACTTTCTTGCTGATTTTTGTGTCAATCAAAGCAGTATTTGTTGATTTGTTTGCAATTTACATCTTCGTGCTTAACTTTTGGAAGTGAGTGTACAAGATTTCGCTTAATCTCTTAAAACAGTGTTTCCTAAATTAGATATTGCACGAGTTTCTCATTATATATCCATCGATGAAGAACACATATCTAAAACAGCAGTAATTACCCGTCTCGATCTTTTTGAGTTTTCTTTTCTATATTTTGGACTTCAAAAATGCTGCTAAGCTTTCCAGCTGCTCAGTTTACGAAGTGTTACGAGGACTAGATTTTTGTTCCACATACTTAAATGACATTTACGGCAAACGAAGTCCTCCCAAAACAACACATTCCAAAAGCTTTACACAAATTAAACGAATATGAGCTTAAATTAAATACTTCAAAATGAGTTTTCGGTAATCCTGAAATAGAATTCTTAGGCAATGTAATAACCAAAAATAGGTGTCACTTTTACCTTAAAAAGCAGACGCAATATCGACCTTCAAAAAACTAGAAGCTGTTAAAGACTTCAGAAAGTTTTTCGATTTATTGAGTGTTTGCAGCAGGTATCTGTAGACATATCTGCTGTGGATATCACGTGCTGTTCATAACCAAGCACTGCTCAGCGAATATTTAAAAGGAAAAAAAAGAATTGCAAACGCAGAATTCCTTGGTTTATTCAAACATGTGAAGCTTTTGAAAAGTTTGAACAATAGTTAGCATATGCTACATTATCAGTCCATCCTTCGCCAAACGAATCTCTCATTCTTCAATTCGATGAATCTAATTACGCTATGGCACGTGGATCTATCAATAAGCTATGAACAACGGACTAGAACCTCTAGCATTTTTTTCTAGAAAGCTCACAGCCACTGACGCAAAATACAATACATACGATAGGTAATTTTTAGTAATCTATGCATCCATTCGTAATTTGAGATACATGCTAGACGAGCAAAAATTTATAGCGTATGTTGATCACAAACTACTAATATTTGCTCTCAAGCAAAAACCTGAAAAACGCACCCCACAGCCTGTAGGCAGGGAGATAATAAAAAAAAATTACCTTCGACGTAGGAAAATTAATTCCTTCCAAAAGGCAACTCAGTGAAATATGTGATATCGTCATTCTGTTTTCCTTCTGATCTATCCGATGGTGTACGATTTAATAGCCTTCATTTAAAATTTTCTCCTATTTAAAAGTCTGTCAATGTTAGCACTTTCACGGTAGTGTAGAAAATGGAATGGCTTTCAAAAATCCTCCAAAATTCAGTAAATTACCTTAAAGATTCCAAAACAATTTCATTTGAAATACAATTTTGGGATCCATCCGATAGTGCAACGGTTAAAATTTTGCAGTGGTATTTGATCATTAGCAAAGAGTGTAAAAACCCCAAATAAAAATTGAAACTTAGAAAAGAAAAATAAAAACTGTAAGTAAGGATATGCGAAAACCAAATTAAACAAATTAATATGCAAAATCTTGGAAAACAAGCGGTTTGAAATGCAAAATATTTTTATCACAAATGCATACATATGCAAAATTTCAGCAAATTTAGTTTGATAGAAATGAGTCAGAAATTAAATTTCAAAGATTCACCTTAACTAATTAACAGAGAAATAAACTGAAAAATCAAGCTGAATAAAATTGCCCCTGGAAAAAAAAAAGATAATAGTAATCTTTCAGGAGGATGTAATTTTCAGTTCGTAAACAATAAATTTAACTAACTAAACTAAACTGTTATTTCCATGCAAAAGTGAAAAATTGATAATTTATTCTTAAATATTTTTTGCATCTCAATTTCTTTAATATTTAACGTCTCCCCAATAAATTGCGGTGCTGTTCACTGTTATGTATGCATGTCGCATTTTTATTCATTTAAATTCTGTACGTCTTAAAAAATTCCACTTTGCAAAGAAACTGAAAATCTGAAAACAAATGTCTTCTTTTATGTCTGGAGGGAGGCGGAGATTTTCGCAGAGAAACTTAAAATATGTATATTATAATAACATAGTTTCTTTATTTCTAAGAAAGAGAAACAGGAATCATTCATTTGTAGGACATTCTCATCAGAGACGGGACAAAGATGAGGCAAAAGAGGCACTTACCTCAATGAAAGGTTAGTAGAAGCGTGAAACTACCTGCGAAATTTTAGAAACAGATTACAAAATAGATTGTGATTGTTAATTTTTAATTTTTAAACATCTACTATCGTTTCAGAATATTTATTTTTAAAGCAATAAAAAGAAAGGTATATTCTTGAACAGTTGCGCTCTCATGTGCTTTTATTTAAACAATTAAACAAATCAAATCAAAAATGTAATTAATTATGAACGATTGAAGGAAGATAGAAAAATCTTTGTCACATATTTTATGCAATTTTCAGCTCATTATTGTTATTTTATATTAAGTTCAAGATCATTAAGACATTCGATGATAAATCACTGCAATGGGTTGAAGATTAAAATTTCTGAAGTTCCTTCAATTTAGAATTGTATATATGTTCTGCGAAAATTTTGCTACTAAAAAATAATGATAAATAACTAAATCAAAAAATGTACAGATTTTTTTCCCTGATTCGAGCCCGGTATGGTAGTCAGAATCACTAACCACTTTCCCATTTGGGAGGTGTACGCAGAATAAACTGATTAAACTAATATCAAATCTCGGCGAATTGTTTAGCTGCATGTGTTTTCATGGTTTTTCCCATGCTGCATACCTAAATGCGCTTTATATTAGAAAGCCTTCAGCGATGGCATCTCATTTCTTGCAAATAATTCAATCATGCAAATCATTGCAAATAATTCACATATACTTTCCTATACTGAATTAAACAAAAGCGGAATAGAAGAAACATATCTTTCTTTAGAGAAAATGAGCGAACATACTCTTGACAAAAGTGAAAGTTAAGCTTTAAGGGTGATATATTAACAAAATATGATAGTGAGAAAGGAAAGGAAATGAAATAAATCAGATTTTCGAAAATCAATAGAAAAAACATTAATTTTTGAGAAAGTTATTTTTAATAGTTGAAATGAAATAAATGAGAATATCGATATCAAAATTAAAATAGACAGCTTCTGATTTCCGGTATCTAACAGTTCACTTGTAAGAAACATTTTACTGAAGTATAATTTCATTTTATTGAAGTACAATTGCATATAAACGGGGCAATTTACAGACAAAAGAATTCAACAAATTTTTTGTGTCTTCTTTTCATTGATTGTTCAAGCAATAAGCTTATATTTTTGGACGTAATTTAAATATTTCGCAGATATTTTGTCTGTATTGCATATACAGACAAAATACCTTTAAAAAATAAGGGGAAAATACGCAGAAGTGTGAATTTGTTTGTGCTATTAAACAAATATAAAAATAAATGAATATAGTAAATACAGAAAAAACATCCTACACTGTACTGTATTTGAAAGTGTACAGTGAGTTTCAAGGGCGAATGACAGAATAACAGGATTTTTATTTTATAAATAAGAAATGGTTCATTAAATTCATGCTTCCTCATAGTCATGCAAACGTCCGTATGAGGCAATGTTAAATTATATATAAATACAGAAAATAATAGGTAAAGTGATTGTTAAATAAATAATTATATGAATAATACCGATAAAATGAGATTATAATTCAATAGCATTGAAAATTGTACCATGGATCGTTTTTGACCAGAGCACTAATATGTTGAGTGCTACATTTTAACAATGCAAGAAGGTTAAAGCAAATCCCATTAGAACAGTTTGTTCGCTATATTTATTGAATTGATATCGTTTAATTACCTATGTAGATAAGCATATAAATTTTAGAATAAGAAATGCGAGTGTTCAATGCTATTTTATCATAAAATAAATAAATAAATGTCTACTTTTATTAAACGTAATAATATAATAATAATATAATTGCCCCATCTTCTGTTAAAATTCATAAAAAATAATTCAATGTCTACTTTGATTAAACGTAATAATGTAATAATCATATAATTGCCCATCTTCTTGTTGAAATTCCCTCAGTATACAAAAGAATCCATGTAGTTGTTAATATTTCATACTTCTATAAACATGCAATTATGTTCATACAAAAATTGTTTCCAGTGTGCCTGTACTTCAAACTTAACGCGTTTCAAAATTTTGACAAATTATAATTTATGCTTCAAATATATGCTTCAAAAAATGTGCTTCAAACTGATTATTGGATTCTTCAAATACCTTAATTTTATAATGTCACTATTGTTCCAAAATTAAGCATTACATCATTCCGATATATTTAATTTTTCAGGAGTATTCTCTGCAGTTCTATGTGAATGAATACTGGAAAGATTTAAGACTCAATCTGACTTTCTTAGACAAACTCCAACAGGTACCTAGCAGTTGGGTCCCGGATATCTGGACACCAGATATTATCTTTGAAAACTCGAAAGGTGGATGGATATATCCTCTATCTATTCCAAACATTGTTGTGCAAGTGCATTCTCACAGATATTTGCGCCGCTTCACAAGGTAATTTTTTAAAAATTTCTAGCAGTAATCGCTAATGCAAGATTATGCACTATTGTGTGAAGAAATACACAGCATAAGCTCAGAAAAATTAAATAAAAACGCATGAAATTAATTTTAAAAAGCACAAAATTTTGAATAAAAATTTAAAACCTCATTAGGGGCTGTAACGGAGATTAAAAACATTTCGGAATAACAACCGCTTAGTGCAATTTATATCCTTTCTCATACAATGTAGCAAACACCACGTCAGTTTAGCGTTGCTACGTAAAGGAGAAACTGTCTTTCCATTAAAAATACAAAGACTAGCAACATAGAACTCCCATTCAAGTTCTCAAGTTCAATGCTGATTGAGAAAATCGTAGCATCTACAACTTTGGGTGAAAGGAAGGAAAAACCGGGGTCTTTCTTTTAATGATAAAGCCAGGAGAAAAATTATTTAGAAAAGTTGCTCGAAATGGATGGATGTGTGATAACGCCTTACGAAGAACATTCTAAAAACATTCATTACAAATCAGAAACAAATCAAAGTGATTAAACAGTACATAAGACTTGAATCAGTCATTATCTCACGAGTATCCTTCAAACGTGTTTTCTGCTAAAGTTTCTTTAAGTTAAAGGCTATACCAGCTAGTAAGCTCCTAGTTGTCTAACGAATCGAATAAGCAAACAAGTGAAACTGACTACGGCATGAATTGCGTGGGATTGAGACTAGGAGAATTAAAAACTAAAATTAGGTAAAAACATCGTTAAGGAATATCAAACATTGATCAGCTGAGTACGTCCCCGCCCCACATATTTTTTTTTCTTTTGCGCCTTTTTAATGTAAAATTTTACTTATTAATGACATAGTAAAGATACGCTTATTATTTAAAATAATAAATGCTTATTACTTACTTTCTTAAACACTCATGAAGTAATTAAAAGAATTTCCGATTGCCATAAAAAGCATCATTCTTAAACAATAGTTGCAGCTTTGGCTGCAATTCCTTTTCTTTCCTTCTGTCATTTATAAAATAGTAATGTAAATTTTACACAAGTTTAACCTCCATGTTATTTTTTCTCATATAAGCGTAAATCGCAATTCTTTCTTTAATTTTTAAGAGACAGAAAAAAATGCCTCACCTATTAATTCGTAGGAAGCTGATTTGTTGAGATGATGAAAGAAACGATTTGCGAGTTATAAGATGATCCCTGAAAATGAAAACTGGAATGTAGGCTAGATTAATGCTTTTCGCATGCTAAAAAGCCCGGTTCTAATATTTTCGATGTTCAAGGGAATCAGTACTGTTGGTGTCCTTTTAAATTATACCCATCCATAAGTCAAAGCAAAACATAATTTTATTTAGTTGTCACTTGTAAGAACAACTTATCTGAGGTCTTCCGAAAATTCCTATATCTATATCGCATATAGATATAGGATATACTCTGTATGGTACGCATATACTCTGTATCGCATATACTCTGTATGGTACTCAACTATAGCATTTTTCAGCCTTTTCTGAATTTTCGTTGCCAAAGTTTTTAATTGCATACAGGTATTTTTTACTCAATCTCTTTATTGAAAGCACTAAAGCAGGAACCAAAATCTATCTTTAAACTTCCCCTGAAATCTTTGCCCAACCTCTCGATTATTTCGTTTTCGGTTTTTATCTCATCTGAGACGTTTTAGGTCAGCAACCAGTTAACGATCTTATAGTTTGCTGTATCATATATCGTGCAACATCCTGCAATACGTAACCTATGTTGTAAAATGTAACCCCGTATGTTATAAACAATATCTCGTATCATCCTGTAATATATATCACATTTCTCGTATCATCCTGTAATATATGTCATATTTCTCGTATCATCCTGTAATATGTATCATATACCTCGTATCATCCTTTAATATGTAACCTATTTTGAACCTTCTGTTTTTAAGTATGTCTATGTCACCTTATGCATGTCCTTATATATCACCTTATGTTCTACGCATTCTGGCATCTGCCAATTTTCGTATCTTCTGCCCATTGTAACATATATCCCGCGTAATCCTGTATCACGCATCTCATTTCGCACCATCTACCATGTATCCTGGAACTTATAACACTCTGCACCTCGTATCATGTATCTTGGCATCTGCATATCTCTGTATCCACAGCATCTTGATCATATATCTCTCAACATCCTGTAACATGAAACTTATTTTGCACCTATATATTCTATGTTCATAAGTATGTGTACGTCACCCCATGCATCCCATGTTCCTATGTAACATGTATTTAGGCATCTGAATATATATGTATCTTCTGCACAGTCTATCTATAGCAACCGTATGTTCTTATGTATCATGTATCTAGGCAATAGATAAAGGTGGACGTGGCGCTATACCGATTAACCGTATTGGTAGAGGGTTGGTGCCTACGTCCTCCGTCGCATGTCGCATGGGCATCTCTCTTCTATTTTAGTGTTAGCGATAGTTGTTTTGGATTTCGCAGAGGCATCCTGTGTCACGATAGCGATTTCAGTAGAAGCTCAGTCATTAAGCCAAAACAAATATTGCAAATAAAGCAAACGTCTTAAATATTTTTATGCATAAGTTTCATAGCTTCATTATTAAAAACGTTTCATATACAAGATGCATAAGCTTTATAATATAGCTAAACAAAAGTAGAAATATGAGTTCAAACTATTCTTATCGATGAAGGTTTCAAATTCAGTTCTTTTTCATAAATCTATTAACTTCGATTGTAACCATTTGTGGCTCTGTTAAAAGTTAATACAAAGCTTTATGACTACATTGAGACATAATAGACAATATTAACTCTTTATATTTACAAAACAAAATGCTCTAAGCTAAATCACTACAGAAATTAGCACGCATTCATTAAAACTAGCAACAATACTAACGTGGCATCATAATTTGTTATAAGTTCACACCAAAACTCTGCAACCTTTTCTTAAGAAATAAGTTACAGTACAAAGTTATATAATTTACATCACTAAAACCTTCACATAATCAAAATTGCACCACTCTTAGATAAATATTTTAGTTACTCAATAATTCATCTCATCATCGATGGCATCGCATCATCGATGAAAGTCTGTCGCTTTATGCAAATGAAATCTTCCCATTCGTACGTGTTTAAGGTAACACATTCTGGTGGTTCCAAACCATTGCATTGAATATCTTCTCGTACCTCCTTTGGAAGACATGAAATTTTAGTAAAATATTATTTACCATTAAACTATGTTATTGCCTTAGTCCGTTATATTAAGATTCAATAAAAATTTGTAATATTTTAGATACAACATGAAAATCAGTTGTGCTATGTTTCTCCGGACATATCCCATGGACACACAGAATTGTTTCCTCAGCATATCTTCATGTAAGTACTCACTCCAACTCTTGTGAAACTAAAATATATTGATTCTATTTTCAAGACTTAAGAAAATAAAACATATTTATTCTTTTTAACACCTTTATTTCCTCCTTCCTGCTAATTCCTTTTATTAGCCTACGCTAAATATTCTTTATTTTGGTAACTAATTAGCATTACTCTATATGTAGCCTGCTGGATAAATAATTTTGTAAATGCAGATCTCGCAGCCTCAGAACTGCACTGTTTTGATTTTAAAGCAGTAATTCAAGGCACTTGAAAAATCGAGTCAAAAAGCGGTGTTCAGTTCTTCCACTTGTCCTGGCTACTGCGACGAGTTTTGACTCTCTTTTCTTTTGAATTCAGCAGAAATTATTTCCTGCAAATGCTAAATATTATTTAAATGTAAGAAATTATTTCAACCGTTAAATAAAAAGTTTTAAAAAATTCATCAGTATATACAAGAATGCCAATAGCTTCCATTTTCAAAGACATCATTTCAGCTCATACGATTAGGGCTCTAGAGCCTTTCTCACTGCACATGCGCGCGTTAATTTCTCTTTCATAATTTCACCAGGACTCGTTAAATCTTGTACAATTTCTGTAAATTTACTTGCAAATTGCTTTTTCTGAAGAGGGATTCAAAATACATTACCCAGAGTGAAGCATTTTCTATATTTGATGGGTATGTTACCTTGAACAATCGAAGAAATCCTGATCAGCTAGTTACATTGCCTACATTCTGGCAATCATTCCATTACAATGGAAAATGCTTCTGTATTGTATTCGAGAAAAGAGAAAAAATCCTCATTAGATCTCAGTACATCCAATTAGATCAAAAGTACAATTCATGAGTTACGGCTCGCTGTAACAACATGTAACGTTCTACCTTCCTGCTGTTGTGTAGAACCTTGAGAAATAGTGATTGCACTCATGAAGGGCTAAACTGCCCTTTATTAAACTCATTAACTTATTTACAATGCGTCAACATGACGCTAACATACTACGCCTCAACTTGGGCGTTAACTGAAACTGTATGATCAAATTTAAAATAAGAGATATTCACAAATAGTAGAATTACACTACAGGGCTCATATAATCCTGTAGCCTATAGCGCGTAAAGGAGTCTAGTGGCCGCAAGATACTAGCGCTTAAGCCACGTTAAAACCAGAAGTACCTGCCAAACAGAAGTTTGTGTATAAGCACACGCGGCAATATCCCGGACTCTCTTTCTCTATTGGAACGTCGATATTTAACTTATTATTCTACTGGTAGAATTTGCATTTCTTGCGCGTGCTGCTAAATTTAAATATTCTGGCATTGACAATTAGGGGAATGAAGGCTTATAGGAAAGTAACTTAAAATTAAAATTAACTGGTTAAAAATAAATATAAATCCCTACAAAGATATTAAATGATTTGGAAGATATACTGCAAATAGAAAGCTACTCTAATTAGCCAAACACTACACTACAATTTCTCATGTGTTTGTTGTAACGAGAACGTTTTGCAATGTCGGACTTGTTCCAATGAAACTGCAGTCAGTAATATTTTCATCTTTAATTCTAATTTTTATGTTTTTTTAATTCTACTACATTTTTTTTTCATTTTAAATGACACAGAGTTATTTTCCATATTTATGACAACAATAATTTCACTTATCATCAAGAATGTTTTGAGATACGGATATCGAGATCTTGGCAAAAAAACGATTACTATATTATATATATATACTTAAAATATTTTAAAACAGGAACTTCAAGGTTATTTTACGCCGTTTGAATTAACTCGTAACCAGGAAAACAACAATTGCGGAGAAAAGGTCAAGTCCCTTAATGTTTTCCCCCTCCACACTTCATTTCGGTTTAACGTGTTTCGCTTCAGGCACGAGAATGTCACCGCGCGAGAATGTCGGTTGCCTTGAATTACAGTGTCAGATAATTTGGAGAAAATAAAACCTGGCGGATGATAATGACACTAGTTACAATCGCAAATGGGAAGGGGGGGAGGCTGTCAGCGGCCTTGAAGTGCTATAAATGAGTGAGTAAATGAGAATTGTATATTAAAGAAAAAAAACCAATGTAAAAACATAAAGAATTTACCCCCCCAAAAAAAGAAAGAAAAGAAAGCTTCGATTGAAATATGTTTTAAATACTACTTCAAGATTTTAAAGTTGTCTAACATATGTCAGTCTTCTTCAGCAGGGAAAAGAAAGAAAAGAAGCAAATTTTTTCGATTTTGAAGATGAACCTATGTCAATCGTCCTCGAAATCAACACAGTTTTTCAAAATCTGTTTCAATCTAAATTGTTTAGTACCGGAGGTGCTATTAGTCTTGATTCTCATTTTTGTGTTCGTATCATTTTTCAAATAAAAAAAATGTTGCCACCAAATGTTATCGCCATGTTTTATTTTTAAAGAAATTACGAAACGAATATTAAAAAATTTTAACAGTACAGTAAAAGGATGTGAACACCAAATGTTACCGCCATGTATTATTTTTTAAAAAAATTGTACGGAAAAAATAAAAATTCTCTCATGAAATCTAAATAAATGCTGTTTTTAAATATTTTGTGATTTTGTTGTTGAATCTTATTATGTACCGTAAGCATTAAGAAAATAATAATTAATAAATAAAATTAAAAAGACAAATAGCTAATAATAAGATTAAAAAAAGTTTCGTACGTCGTTTTGTTAAGAAAACTTATTATTGATATCATGAACTGAAAGGCTGAAAAACATTTAAAAAAAAACTGTATGGTAGCATTTTAAAATCTGTCGAGACTCCTTGAAATATTCTGCTTTTGAAAATTTTGTGATTTTACTGGTGACTTTTATGCGGCGCAAGTGCGAAGAATGTGATATTTAACAATAAAGTTAAAAATACAAAACTGCGAGTATAAAATAAGAGCAGACTGCGAGCATGAAAACCTTAACAAACCCTCTAGAGCGATATTAACATCGAAATCCTTTCAGATTTTTGCCCAAAGGGTATTAGGCCAGAAGGGCTATTAATTTCGTTTCGGCATTTTGCGTTGAAAACTTTAAATGCCCGTTCAATTTTCAAATTGTTGCCACCAAGTATTAGATCCCTGTATTATAGTCAAACAAATTAAATAATGAAGAATCTGCATAAATGTATGTATGTTTCTGGCATTGGGATAAAACAGCGGTACCTAGAGCCATCAAATTTTGAATAACATAATCCTCCTGCGAATATGGGCATCTGGAAGCCCAAATTTAAAGTTTGGAATTTGTGTTATTATCGATTTCATATTTTATCAAACTTTAACGAATTTTTGATTAACAAACTCATGGATTTCGAAGGGAGCAATGGCAACTGTATACGAAAAAAAAAATGTTTATCTCCAGTCTCTATGAATTTCACTAAATACTAAAATTTTCAACCAGTCAAAATGACTGCGTTTTCCTTTAGAGCAGGTGTAAATTTTCATCAGTAGTTTTAATAGTAAATATCTTCCAATGAAATATTTTTGCTTTATTAAAATAAATACCTTAAAAAAGCAAATTTAATATTTTTTCTTCAGTTATTAATGTCACGAAGTTTCAGCTTAGGCTTTCTTAATTATTATTCTAAATTTCAACTTAAACAAATCTAAATTTTCAGTCTTTTCCGTACGATTTACTTAAAATCACTTACCAAATCAGTTTGTCAATATTTTCACTTTCATTCCTAACTTCTAATGCTGGTTCTTAAAGAGGGTAACTAATGGTATAAGTAGTTATTATTCTGAAACTATGATTAGTGATCTCGTGCGTGTTCCTCTCTGACCTTCGGTTTCCAACACTTTTCGTGACGCCTTTTTTATGTATACTGTTCACAAAATCATCATTTCGATTTCATGACTTTTATCGTATTGGCTTGTTTACTTTAGTCTAATAAAAAACGGAATGAGAAGCTACTTTTATTATGGTGCGTCTTATTATTACTTTTATTATGGTACGGGCTTCCATTATCCAATATTTTCGTTCTACAAGTAACTTTTAGACCGCCTTTTTAAAGACATTTCTTGCATATGAATTTTTTATCATATTGATTAGTAATGTACATATTGCAACTACCGTGAATTATATATGCGAACTCCAGTGATTATAAAAGCAATCTCGATATCAATTTGGCTTATTATATGTGTGGGATGATTAACTAACCTTTCGGGTACTTAAGCAACTTTTTACCTATGAGCGATATTGTAATCTGTTGTTATCCAGGAAATTTATAAAACAATTATTTAATGATGTGTTCAATACATATTTTGCGATCATCTCAAAAATACACCTCGATTGGCAGGTTGGAAGAACCACCTTTAAAATTTCAGGAATTCTTCCTGTTATATCTCTGATTGTTTATTTACTTTATTCATTTCGTTTACATTCGATTTTGCTTAACTTTTTATTTAGACTTTACTCCAACTTCTTTCTAATTCTTTGACGTCCAAAAATATTAAAATTGACTTTTTCTAAACTAAACCAGTATCTAAAGAATTTTAAATACCGAATTCATTTTCTGACAATAAATTCTTCTATATATAAATAGTATTAAAAAACTTCGAATTATCATTTATTACCAAATTTATTAACGGAGCACAATTCCTTGATTTCAAGACAAAATTACTGGTGTTTTACTTGTTCTTGTTCTGATATATTAAACAGACATACAAAAGAAAAACATTTCTCTAAGCTATTATAAAGTATTTTCTCCCTCCTTCCAGCATGCCTAGGTATTACAACAAGAAGAAAATTTTACGTTAGTTAAAAAAAAAAAAAAAAAAAAAAAAAAAAAAAACCATAAAAAAAAAAAAAAAAAAAAAAAAAAACGAAACCTTCCACTCGCTTTCGCAAAATCAATGAAACAAAAGACATTCGACTACTGGAAAAAAAGTGTTTTCTGCTGATGAAAGCAAATATAACATCTTCCGCTCAAATGGACGGGTACTGGCGTGTAGAAAACCCAAAGAAAAATTTAGGAAGCAGAACTTAGCCATTAAACATGGCGGAGGAGGAGTTATGGTATGGGGATCTATAGCACATTCCGTTGATGAAAATACAGAGTTTACGCATGCTATTGTGGATCAGTATAAGTACCTTGAAAACTTGAAGGGAAATTTGACATCGTCAGCACAAAAACGTAATATACGAAATAGTTTTAAATTCTATCAGGACAATGATCCAAAGCATATTGCACACAGTATTAGACTCTGGCTATTAATTAAGTGTCCAGAAGTAATTAAGGCACCACCCGAATCGCCAGATCTTAATTCTATTGAGCATATTTGGCAGGAACTAGAATTGAAAATTCGAAAACACAGCATCTCTTTGCGGCAGCGATTGAAAGCAGTGATTCAAGAGGAGAGGCATAAAATAAGTCCAAAAATAACCCCCCCCCAAAAAAAACAAATTGTGGCATCAACACCCAGAAGATTAATGAAGTGATCAAGTGATTTTAATCCCACAAGATATTGAAAAGCAAAACCAATGTAAGTTTTTGTCATTTTTATCTGTTACTGAAAGTGCCCGATTATTTTGAGAATATTTTCCCTCATAAAACAAACAATACTGATTTTTGGATTTAATTTTCATCTTTTCAAATATATATTTACTGTAAGAAAATGTTGAGATTATATAATTTGTTGTTTCTTTTTGTTTTAATTTATTTTAGTTTTTTTATTCATTAAAAAATACAGAAATTCAAAGTGTCCTTTCATTTTTGTGAGCCACTGTACATAAATAAAATGAACAAAAAACAGAGAACAGCAGTCTAGACTTCACGAAAACTCTAAGGCCAAGTCCCGCCAAACATTTTCAAATCTGCAAGCTTAATCTAGGGCCATCAAAGGTAAGGCAGGAAAAATTAAATGCTCTACAGCTTGAGGTATTCTTTTTAAACACTCATATAAATTATTTGATCTAAGATTGAAATGAATTACCGTGACCAGATAAAACTGAGGTACTTTAAAATTAATAAAGAGGAAAGACTCAGAATGCAGTTCATGGTAAATAGAAGGAAAGAAATTTTTGGTGCCCTCAACATTACACGATGAAATATATTCTTCATTCCATTTAGCTAAAAGCTTCTTACAATGAAAGGACTACCTTATTTCCAAGCTTTATTCCTCCAGTCACAATGCAATCTAGAAGTCAAAGCCTTACATAATAATAATGATCTTTTAGGAAGTCTTTATTTTATTTTATTTATTCTAAGATGAGATATAGGCTATAACTATATGTCCCCAACTTATTTATAGGAATATTTAAATACACTCACGTTTGTGAAAATTGCAACACCATGAAGGACTTACGCGAGTGAGCTGAAATTTTCAGGAAATGCAAAGTAGCGCATGATATGCAAATGATTAGAATTGCAAATCCGTAGCGCATGCGTATGCTGAGCAGCGCCCTCTGAACGGCTGATGGATCCGAATAAATAGACGGCTGTAGCGAGGCGTGTATAGTTATCGGTGGTTATCTGCTAGTGGTAAACGTTAACTCAATCTGTACTTATGCCTCGTCGACGAAAGAGAGCGAGATTTGAACAACTTACAGAGTTTGAACGAGGGAGAATCATCGGCCTTCGTGAAGCTGGATTGTCGTATCGTGCAGTAGCCTCTCGTGTGCAGCGTAACAGCAGCACAGTGATGCGCGTTTGGAAGCAGTGGACGGACGAGTGTCGGACAACTCGGAAATCCGGGAGTGGACCCCGAAATGTGACGTCAGCTCGCGATGATAGACACCTGGTCCGCATGGCGCGGACGGACCGTACAGCTTCCTCTAGACAATTGGCAGCACTGTGGTCAATAGCTACAGGTGTTTCATTGTGTGCTTCATCAATTCGTAGACGTCTGCTGCAGTGTGGACTGCGCGCACGGACTCCTTTATACAGGATCCCCCTAACGCACGACCATCGCCGCCTGCGGCTACAATGGGCCAATCAGCATAGAGACTGGCGTGCTGATTGGCAGCATGTCGTGTTTTCTGACGAATCCCGCTTTAATTTGTGGTACCATGATGGCCGCATTCGTGTCAGACGCTATGCCGGTGAACGCCACCTTCCGGAGTGCATTATCGAACGCCACAGTGGACGAACACCCGGAGTTATGGTCTGGGGCGCCATAGCATATCATAGACGATCTCAATTGCTACGAATTGTGGGCAATCTGAACAGCAACCGGTATATCCGTGAAGTTCTACAGCCCGAAGCTGTTCCCTTCCTTCAAAGCTTGCCAGGCGCTGTATTTCAACAGGACAATGCCCGCCCTCATACTGCTCGGATTGTTAAATCCTTCTTTGCAGCGCAGCAGGTACAGCTTCTTCCTTGGCCTGCGTGTTCCCCGGATATGTCGCCAATTGAACATGTGTGGGATGTCATTGGTCGGCGTCTTGCTCGTGATCCTCGTCCTGTTGCGTCTGCAGACGAACTTTGGGTACGCGTACAAACGATATGGAATGCTCTTCCTCAGTCAGACATTCAAACTTTGTTTGACTCCATGCCACGCCGTGTAGCAGCACTTATTGCGGTGCGTGGTGGCCACACAAAATACTGATTTTGATCTCTTGTTCTTGTTTGTTTGCTTTGAACATTTAATCATTTATTTGTACCACTACCACTCAACTGTGTATTAAATTGCATTCAATTATGACGATTCCTTCTTGGTGTTGCAATTTTCACAAACGTGAGTGTACTACTAATGCTCAACGCGCCAGCATGCTTTGGTAGTATTTTATAATAATAAAAAAAATCTGAAACTTTCAGATTTTACATTACACCCAAAGAGGCTTTTTTTTTAACGTTTTGTGTGTTATCTTTATTTGTTAAATATCATGTTCTTCGCACTTAAACCATAAAATTCAATTCAACAGCAATATCGCAAAATACTTTTAAAATGAGCATATCTTTAGAATTTCTGATACACAGTCTCGCGTGCTGGAAATAAAAACGATAATAAAAACAATTTTTTTTTTGTACAGCGTTGCCATTGCTCGCTTTGAAATCGTTGAGTTTGTTAATCAAACATTTGTTAAAGTGTTACAAAATATGAAATCGATAATAAAATAAATTTCAAATTTCAATATGCAGATTCTTCTTTATTTAATTTCTTTAAATATAATACAGGGCTGTAATATTTGGTGGCAACAGTTTGAAAAGGGAATCAACGCAAAATGTCAAAATGAAATTAATAGCCCTTCTGGGATAATGCCCTTTGGGCTAATAATGCGTGCTGCAGTATGTTAAAGAAAAAGTGTAACTATATATTCCTTATATTCTTGTTTATTAAAAATGCAAATTAAGCACGGGAAAGCATATTTTAATGTGAGACCTGTCACTGCCTTCTGCAAATTTATTGTACACTGGTACATACGATGTTATGGCTAGATTCATTCAGTCATTCAGATATTCGTTTTGTAAGGTTTATCCTAATTTTATTAACAGTTATTTTAAGTTATGCAACTTTTCTATCTATTCTAGTTTCAGCTTACAAATTTCCTACCAGAATGTAATTTCAGAAGTGTAGTGAATGCAAATGAGTTAGAGTACTATTTAAGTCGATGTTCCGCCGACTTCGAGAGAGAGAGTCTAATTTTCCTGACTAGCGCACGTTTGCCTTTTGGCTACGTTCTCTCTTAGATACTGCAATCGACCATACTTTAGGCCCTTGCTTGGCTTCGCCGATTTAATTAATATTAAGGATGTCAACTACTTAGAATCCTGATAGCTAAGGATAGCTGATAGCTATCCTGATACCTTTCAGTTAACGTTAGTTAAGTTTAATTTCATAATTATTAAGTTCAAGCCCAAGTGGAGGTTTTGTGTACGTTCCGAGTTAGGAACTTATTGTAATTGTTTTAAGAAATAAAGGGTAGTTAACCCTTCTTACGTCTTACGTGTTTGTTCACACACTGAAGCGATGATTCGCTTGTTAGTGTTTGTGGGGTTCTAAGGTTGAACATTGAATTAAATAAGTAAAACCTCACAGTTTGTTATCCTTCATCTTTACTTTGATTTTAACAAATTCATTAAAAGCACTTTCACAAGATAAGTTCACTTAAAGGCTTGAAAAATTCTTTTAAGAGTGGATTTTTTTTCATCATCTACGTGTATCCAAAAATCTGTTTGTGATAGTTTTGTTTTTAATTGCAGATAAGACTGAAAATCACAGCGATTTTATTTAATATATTTGTAATCTGTTGCGACATTTCGGAAATATTAGTATCAACAAATAGGTTTTAAATTAATAAAGCGATGGGCTGAATTTTATGAAAATCATAAAATCTAATTTCGAAATTATTTTTAAGCTCGACGAGATTTCCAGAAATATTTACCTCTTTAATATTCTTATATTTCTTGATTCATAAACCGTCATAGGCATAAAATTATTTGATTTTTTAATAACAATGTGAGAGATTCTATCCCAATGGTTCTGGAATTGTAGATCGGATGAAATATTTCGGTAAGTTGCCAAACATTTCGAAATTTAATTTTGTGCAATTTTATATGTCTATTTGTAACTGCTAACGATTTTCTGCATTTATTATTCTTAATTACATTTATTATTTTAACTACATATTATAATTATCCAAATTTATCATTATTATATCTTTGCTACGCAATGCTTCGTGTTCTCTTACTTCTTCTTTCTTTAGAGGATGCATGTGAATTGCAATAAACTGCAAGTACCTGCAAATGGCTTGTAGAAACCAATGTCAAAAGGTTTGAAAAATACTGTTATAGCCTGTATTTCACCTTGGGAAACATTAAATGAAATGAAAACTTCCTAAAAGATGATTTAGAAAAAGAAATCGATCAAAGCAGTTCAGTCTAGCGTCTAAAATGCTTGTAAATGACAACTAAAACTGAGGAATAACTATTGGAAATTTCTTTTGTTCTTAGGAGAACATAAATACCATTTCTAACAATATATTATTGCACTTATTATGTCTAAACGGCAGAAATGAAATGCTCACTAAAAGCAATAGCAAATAAACTTAGATCCATAGCAACGAAATTCCATGAAGTAAGAGAGATAATTGTAATTTTTTTTTTTTTGGTTAAACCAGTTGTACCTTTTAAATCATTTAATGGGAATTAATAAGTCATAAATAAAATGTTAAAGTAATAAGTTTATCTAAAGACTTATTTATGAAAGTAATTACCATTATTTATTTAAAAACACATAGTTTAATATTAAAACAGAACGGCTATATTTTTCAAACGAATCATAATTTTTATTTTTAAATCTTTCTCATTTATTACTGTTTTTTCAGAGTATTTAATTGCCCCAATATTTTCCTAAAAAAACCTAAACTATTCCATCCATACAATTTAAGTAAAATCTCAAACATTATAACAGTTATTAAAATATTTTATAAGATGCCATCTAAATCGGTTGTCTTTGGCAATTAGAATACTTGAGAAGGGTGTAGCGACTAATCGCTTACTTCTAAGGCTGTAAGAATAAGTCTCAAGAACGGTTAAATTACTTTTTTATTAGTTTACTCAAAAATATTTACAGTTGGCTCCTCACGGGCTTACAGGAAGCCTCCACTCTAACTTCAAATAGGAAATAAGAAACAAATCTAATGCTAACTCATTAAAACCTAAGCTAACTAAAAACTAGCCGAAACTGCACAGAAATAATTAACAGGTTGGGCCTTATTTAAAGCTCATCGGCGAATATTACCAGGTACGTAGCAAAACGGCCGAACGTAGGCTTAAAGCAATGACTTGGTCAGAACACAGAACGCGCTGTACTAGGAACTTCTAAGGTCTTCTACGGAAATGAGCGAGACTTCTCCTTAAATACTGGTTCTAACTTATTTACATAAAACACAATCTTGAAAACTCATTCTATCAGGGAATTGTAAGCGAGAAAACAAGAAAATAAGGAAAGCTGTTCAAAATTAAAAATAACTATTAGGAAATTAAAATAGCCCCTACGATTTAAAACGAAGAAATTAGCTCAATAATAACGAGCTTTTCCAGATGATGTAACTGCTTTCTTAGCTAAAAAGAATGTAAAGTACATTCGTATCATCGTCCTGAAATCTGAATTCAAGATTTATTATTAGTCCAAAGGGGCTTTGTCCCTGAAGAACTATTGTTTTCGTTTTGCGATTTTACGTTGAATCAATAATAAACGGCTGTATCAGTTTTCAAATTGTTGCCGCCAAATGTTTTTCCACTGTGTTATATTTAAAGAAATTAAATAATGAAGAATCTGCATAAATGTATGTATATTTCTTCAAATGTGATAAAACAACGGTACCTAGAGCCATCCAATTTTGCATAACGTACGTTTCCACCCGAATGTGCGCATCTGGAAGCCCAAATCTGGAATTTCGAATTTGTTTTATTATCTGTTTCATATTTTGTAAAACTTTAACGAATTTTTGATGAAGAAACTCAATGATTTAAAAGCGAGCAATGGCAACACTCTACGGGGAAAAAAAAAAGAAAAAAAAACCTTTATCTCCAGTGCGCGGAACTGTGTATCGGAAATTCTAAAGATATGCTCATTTTAAAATTATTTTGCGATACTGCTGTTGAACTGAATTTTATGGTTTAAGTGCAAAGAACATGCAATTTAATAAATAAAGATAAAACACAAAATGTTAAAAAAACACCCGTTTGGACGTAATTTAAAATCTGAAACTTTTCAGTTTTTTTTTTCTTTTTTTAGTAATGAATTTATTAACAAATATTTGTAAAGTCAGAAAGCATTTCGTCTTTATGCATTTGCAAGTTTTAAACATTTTAAGCATTAGTCTATGATATAAATTTACTAAATTATGGTAAGAATCTTTGGGCTGGGGGGAAAACTCGTATTTTGTAAACTATGCATTTAACTCACATGCACACCGCGAAAAAAAGGGAGGATGGGGACAGTTCTATATCTCCCATTCTGCTGGGTCAATTAACAAAATTCAAATTGTGTTTTTCAAGTCTCGAAAGCGCGACTTAGGCTATGTATTATATTTTTAAATAGCATTGCTCTAGCATAGGTATTTTGACACAAAGTCGGACTTTTTCTCAAATGACATGTAAGCCGCACTTTCGAGACATGAAAAACGCAATTTGAATTTCGTCCATCGGCCCAGCAGAACGGGAGATTTAGTAATATATTCAAGATCACAAGTTAGCTCTTTTTAAACAAATTACCTTAAATGAAATTTTTAGATCTCTCAGAGTCTATTGTTGTTTCAAATCGGGTCAGACAGGATGATGCATTGGCCTGCTTGCTTTTTAACCTTGCCCTCCAAAAAATCATAAAAGACTCCAACGTTAATACTCGTGGAACTATCTTTAACAAATCTGTTCGAATTTTTGCGTTTGATGACGATATTGACATAGTCGCAGGCACTCTCGAGTCACTTAGAGAGGCTTTTACATCTCTAGGGGCTGCAGCCAGAAAAATGCATCTAGCAATCAACCAAAATAAAACTATATACATTACATCAGCCCCTATTTTGAAATTATGAATTACAGGTTTGAAACTGTTAGCAAATTTAAATATTTAACTACAAGTTACTACTCTCAATGATTTAATGCCTGAGATCCGTAGCAGAAACACAGATGCTAACCGATGTTTTTTCGGTCTCAAAAAATACTTGAAGTCTAATTTCAATAGCAGAATAACGAAGATTCTAATTTACGAAAGCTTAATCAGGCCCATTCTTACATACTCTGCTGAGACCTGGGGCAACGATAGAGTCTTTGAAAGAAACATTTTGAGAAGTATTTTTGGTGGCATAAAGTGTAACAATATCTGTAGAAGAACTAGCTCTGAACTCTACAAATCTTTTAAAGAACTGTATATAGTAAAATACATAAGGAATCAGAGAATTAAATGGGCAGGACACCCGTGCAGAATGGATGAAAATCGTGTAACTAAAAAGATCTTCTCGGCCAGACTATTCGGCACCCGAAAAAGAGAGAGACCTAAACTCAGATGGCTCGACTGTTTGGAAACAGACTTAAGAATTTTAAAAATAACTAATTGGATGTCCATGGCCAAGGACAGAAAAGCTTGGAATTCGGTTCTCAGAAAGGCAAGGGCCCATTCTGGACTGTCTGGCCATTGAAGAAGAAGAAGAAAGTTTTAGAACACTGATTGAAAAGGTAATCATAATTGGAACAACTCAGCTGCTATACATCATATGGACCATGTGTTATTTTTTTTTTAGATTAGAGTGTAGCAATTGGTTTTCCATACATTTCAGTACAAGCGACATTTACATGATTTTTATTTGCCAAATAAGCACAAACTGTTCAAAAATTACCAAATAGAATATTGAACCCAAAATGTCCAGAAATTATTCGTGGATGTCACAAAATACCTTCAACTCAAAATGTTTTTCAGGAGCACAGTTATACCATTATTTTCACAAACTCAAATAATTTGCATACAGGCCATCTTATTCTTTTTATCCATGAACCTCTCCATGCCACAGGGAACAGCCTTCATAATTTCAATTTTATTAGCTAATTTTCTCCAGGCAGCTCTGAACATGTCCACAGTGAATGATAACTTTCCAACCTTAAATTCCATCTTGTCCAAAATTTCTTGAACTTGTAGAATAATTTACGAATGCAAATAGAATTACCAATGCAATTAAATAATTTACCAATTAGAATTTCATTGAATTGAAAAATCACATTTGGTTACATTGATTCAAATTGACGAAAAAACATAAATTTTCAGAAGAATGAAATAGTTAAATGATCATAAGTCACAGAGTCATATGCGATTTGCACATGGGTAGATTTTAACAGTGAGCAGATTGATAAGAAAAACATTATGCATTGAAAAACTGCTTGAGATAATAAACACAATCGCAAACTTTTGGAACCATTTTTGTTAAGCTGTGAGCAAACGTTTAAGTCCAACATGAGCTTTTGAGTTCATAAAATGAAAGAAAATATTTAATAGGAAACTACATTTCCTTAAATATTCTCCCGTTCTATATTTGTACACTTATAACAATTTTTAACTGAGGCCTGAAAAGTTTCGACATAGAAAGATTTGTCAATACGCTGAACAATCTTTGGACAGTCTTCTTCTTTTCGCCATCATTGCTAAAATGCTCCCGTTTAGATGTCCAAGATATAGTTTTTGAAGTTATTGTCAGAATTTAACTTGTAACTTTTAATTTAATTCGATTAGGGGTAGAATCTTGCACCCAGACACCCAGATGTTTGACCCCGTTAAACTTGACTTGAAATAGTTTTAAGGAGGAAAATGCCTCATTAACTCATTCTAGACTTCAACTCTTCTGAGTCGGTCAAAAGCGGAAATTTGTGTTGGAAATTAGAAAAATTTTTAGGTAAATTTTCGAAAATACAAGTGCTTGTGAAATATTATATTCAGAATTCCCAAAAAAAGGTTCTTCTTTTGTACGATCGATTATGCACGTCGTTTATTCAGAACCTCTAAAATAATTTCTGAAAAGTCAGCATTTCAGCTGAAATAAAACAAGCCCTCCTTGAGAGATACAATCGCACTGACAATTCTTTCTATGCCGAAGCATTTTAAGGACTGATTGAACTCTGGAATAAACGTACAATTCAGCACACAGCACTGTAATAAACGCTAAAATCAGTATATAGTTTTAGTAGAAATGTAGCACCACAGTTCCAACGTTTGAAGTTTTCTGTTTTTATTTTATACACTAAAGTCTCGGTTTGATTTGAAAGCATTTTTTACATGTTAACCTACGAATAAATGAACTTCCAACACATGCATATTAATTAACCACATTCGTAATTATGTAATGAATTAACAACATTCCGTTTTTGCTGCTGCAATAATAGTAAGAATATTTGTTATAATTTAAACAAAAAAAATTACGTAAAGCATGAAGAATTATATCTGAGATTATAAAGAAGGAATAATGCGTTTTTAATGAGTTGGTTAGAGGGAAATAGGGCATTGAGCGTTTTAACTCTATGTTAAATACTTTAATATTAGAAGAAAGACGATCAGTAACGTTATTTCTGATGAAGTCAGGTTTCATGCATTCTATAACATAAACATAGCAGGTTAAAGCTAAGTCTTATCACTCTTCCTTATAAATGAATGACAGCGGGATGAAAAGACAGATGCAATAAATTACTCTGCTCTAAGCACCGCCAGGTAGATGGGAGAAGCACTTTTTCATACATGCCAGACAGGATAGATTGATTTAACAATTCCCACTAACAGAGATCCTTCATACAAACACGAATTGCTTTTGAGCTTGTCCTACTAATGTCGGTTTTATGGGTATGTGCGTTGGATTGCAGTTTACTCCATTTTGGAAGATATCGTTCGTTTTTAAGGTCATGTTTAAGAGTTTTACTTCCTTTCCAAGTTATATGAGTCAACAACAAATTTTAAAAAATTTAATTGCTAAATGTTAAAAAAATTTACCTGTTTCTTGAATTGCGTATCTTCTAGCAATTAACTGGACTATTAATTAACTAACCACTTACACTATGAAATCCCGCTTGGGGAAATTCAGTAACCCTGTCATGGCAGCCAATAGTCTGTTATTTTGTAATTAAGTAATGTTTCTTAATTACTTAATCACAAAGAGAAAATTATAGCCTGCGCTGTTTTAAAATTAAGGAAATATGGCATGTATGCAAGAAATAAGCGAAACAAAGGAAATCATTGATTATTATTTCCTCTCAGAAGTCTAGATGAAGCAAATATTTTAATTTAGCAAATATTTTAATTTCTGTCATAATGCCAGTAGCAAATGCAATAAATATTATTCAGTTTAATAGAGTTTTAGCTAACAACATCATTCAAGTTAGCAAACTTGTAAGCTTAATACGAGAAGTAGATGTAAAATACCTGCAAGGTGATATGTGATAAAATGTGTGGCACGGAAATTCAGTAATTTATATTACTCCAATATAATCTTCTCTTATATTTATACATTCTGTTACACTTCTGAAAGATTCTGAATGCACTACTAGCGCCGTTTATGATGACGCGAGGGCATTTTGAGAGCTTTTTAAGTTTGGAGGACTTCATCTTTTATGCGAAGCGTTTTTTCTGTCCGTAATTCTCCCAATCTTTGGAGATCTAAAATTCATGGATTCATTTCTGAGAAACATGATGGATTTTCAAACACCTTGCACTACTATCTCGTTAACAAGTTCTAAACATAATATGAAATTCAACATTGTCGAGTAAGATGAAGTCCCCTTCTTACTATTATCACCACCACAATTACTATAGTATTTCTATCTCTACGAATCAGAGAGAATGTTATGTTACTGAAAATGTTGCTGGAGCTTTACGCCAGAATAGTATTTTGGTTGAATTTTATTCGATAGAGTATTTCATTCTAGATATGAGAAGCCATTTCAGTGCCAGCTTCAAACTCCTGAATTATTGGCTCAGATTTTGTTATCTTTTCCAAGCCATGATTCATGTCATTCACTATCATTTCTGGCTTTTTGTACTAGAAACTACAATCGCAGAGTGGACAAGACAACTGAATACTACTGTGTAGTCATTAGGTTTGTTAAATAGGAGACTTGAAAAATGTGCCGTGCTCTCGCTGGGACCCGAACCCTAGACCTCTAGAATGCGCTTCGAGTATGCTTTCAGTTACATTACGAAGGCGTGCAGAAAGGAGGGAGAAAAAAATTATAATTGTTTCGTCTCAGGTTCGGTGCCTGGCCAACTTGCTGTCTTCAGGAGATTTTCATACTTATCCCTGTTGCACCCTCATCAGGATAACAGGCTTGCTATCATGTTTAAGCTGTTGTCTTCTCTGGAAGATGTAGTCTACTAGCTGTGAACCACGGCCAAGGTTCGGAAAGGCTGGACAGGTGACGTAATTTAAACACATGCTGAGTTAAGCGGGTGTACAAGACACTTGATATAAATACATTGGAGTCCTGCCTTCATAAATTATAGAATTATTTGCATCAATTTTATGGAAACCCCAAATCTCTTCAAACTTAATGTGAATACGAGCCAATTTCTTTTGCGAAGAAATCATTCCCCAAGCGGAAAGTGATTTCTACTTTGCCATGATATGAATTAACCACTGATTGGTTAGAAGTCTTATAACTATAATCTTCAAATCTCTAAACTCCATCTGAAAGAGGATGTGCTCTCATAAGCGAAGAAGTCATTTGAGCTTCAAATGCAAAACAGTATCATTCTAAATAGAGAAATAGAGTGATGTTGATTTGCATTATTGAAAAATAGTTTTTTTTTTTAACATTCTTCTATAAAATGGCGAAAAGTTGTGAAAGAGGCGATCGTATTGAAAGATTAAGCATGTTTTCTATTCTTTAAATCAAGAATTTTTCTCATAAATGTGTTTTTTTTTTTATTCAGACTTTGCATATTTGATATATCAATTTACAATGCGAGTCCCAAATCTTTCACACTTTTGTATTTAATTTTAAAGTGTACTAAATATTAAATTTTGATAGTTCGTCTAAAATTACGAATAACTAGACATCGATATCTGAAAACCATTCCCTAAAGAATTGTGAATATTCAGAATTTCCTTAAAACTATTTAAATGGCTGTATTGTTAAAAAAATATGAAATGGTAAACCACAAGTTTTTGCCTTCTTTATTGATTTGAGTACTTAAGGTTTCTGACTAGTTTGTGCAACTTTAGTTACCGAAAAGGTCGTTATTTGCGTGATTGAAATAATGGCATTTCCATTTAAAAGAAGAAGTAGACACTTTTAAACTGCACGCGAGACACTTTGCCCACCATCTTATTCATTTTTCTTTCTAGGCCCATGCTTATTCTTTCTCGAGTTTTTTAGTAACTCGAGCGTCATCATTGGAAATTTAATGAATAGTAGAGCTTAGGTTAAAAGAAAACGTTAAGCTTGAGAGAGGCAGCTAAAAAAGCAGTAGTAAAATATAAAAAAACTCCAAATGAACTTTTGGATTTTTATTTTAAAAGAATATAGCAATTTAGTTTTTTATCATTAAAAATCCCGAAGAAGTGTTTACTAATACAAACCGCATATTAAGTAATACAAATTAAATATGTCATTTTATCTTTAATAAATTATTAAATGACTCGAAGAAATGCTTATTGTTTATTTAAATGGATTTCATAGTATGGCAAAGTAAAAAGCATTTCTACTTAAGAGAAATATTTGTTGCAAGTCTCCCGCGCAAGCGATTCAGTGAAATAAATGCACAACTACGTCTTCAATTAAGACTGTTCTTTAAGAGAAATAGAGTATAAAACTCCACGTGAAGTTGATTTATTATGAAAGATACAACAGCAATTTTTTACTGCAATTTAGCCTTCATGTATCTAGCTTCGATTTAGCTTTGATCTATCTCATTTTAATTGTAAGATTTTTATGTTCTGTGTTTTCTTTAATTTGTGGGAATGAATTCTTAAGCTAGTGAGTCAATCGTATTTGCTGTTTATAACTGCTTCAGTGGTAAACTGAAATCTTCATAACGTTCCTTTCGGGAAGAAAAATTGGTTTAAAGAAACTGTTATTTTAGATTGCAATTTTTTTCTATTCTTATGACTTTTGTGCCCTTTTTATAGTTTGTAGTTTTTATAACGCTTTTTTTTAACTTTTGTAAACATTCATAGTAAATTCTTCGAGATAGTGCTGTAAAAAGTACATGGAAACATCAGTTCTTACGTTAAATTAATGAAACCTAATTCAAAATTGCGCTCTCAAATGGCGTCAGTTTTAGAAAATGTATTTTGACAGAAACTGATTGAAAAAAACTGATTGATTCTTCAAAAAGACAAATTATTCTGCTTTTTTTTCTAAATTTTGTTGTCATCATATATTATTTACATTATAAGGCATAGTTAGATTTATACTTCTATTATATTTATGCTCTTTACGGATTACGAAAAAAAAGTACCTTATGATATGTATGCGGCCTTGAGATAAGAAAGCAATTATTTACTTAAGCTGTCACCTTTCGCAATGGAAAATTGGTCTAGTCTGCTCAAATTTTTGACTGCACTCGTGAATCATAATTAACATACTGTAAATTTTATATAAATATGTTATTTCCACATCCTAAGTAATCTGAGTAACATTAAGTATATCATTATATACGTGACTACCTTCAGATTTTATGTCCAATAGAATGATCACAGCTTAAGTAAATAAAATAAAATAAGAGTTAATATTTGAAAAGGCAACACTTATAGTTCCGTCTGTTCAGGAAAACAACAACACAAAAAAATTATTAATTAAGGCTCCTAACCACCTTTAAGCGAAACAAAGGTGAAATTAATGTTAAGCTACTGAAGGTGACCCATTTTATAACTACGAAATGATTTTTAAAAAATTTAATATAAGTCAATGGCGATTTATAGAACTAACCCGAAAGAAAAATTAAAATATTATTCAAACGACAAGAAAGGTTAATAAATAAGTCTTACTAATTACCTCTGTTTTTTTACTCATGATTCGCATTATTTAATTAGAAATTTAAATATCGTCTTTAATCTGAATGATGCACGCTCAGTCATACTGATAAATAATATAAATTTTCCCCAAAATTAAGTCTGATATGAGACTTTTAAAAGCTAAATTTTAATTATTTAAGAAGAATTGAATTATTTAAGCAATCTAACGGGATAAGAGGCCCCTAAACAATTTGCCTTTTACGAAAGAGAGAGATTCGTCCACACGCATACAACGTTTAAGCTAAGTCGGAATTTTGCCCAACTTCAAAGATGGAGCCGTTGTCTTGCATATACATGGGGGGTCATAAAAAAACCTTCTCCGATATACGAAACCCTAGCGGCCTATCCTCTCATAGATATGAAATTTCAGATATTCTTACTTGAAGCTATGTGCTCGAGATTGTGATGATTTAAAACAACAGGCCTCTCACGGTTACGGGACAGTGAAACAATTTCGAAATTTTCGAATGACAGCACCCACTTTTTTGCGGCAAATTGATCAGAACATTGAGAAACCATAAAAGGAGTTCGAACGATATATATCTGAAGAAAACTGCAGGCATAAAACATTTGCAAAGAAGAGCATTGTAAAGGCCTAATGAAAAAAAAACCTTTATTGCAATTACAGTTCTTTAATGTGTACAACGTTTCAATATAAAGCCATCACCCGTAATCCATCATCGTAATTTTGCAGTTTCGTGGCCGCAGCGAACCTCCGACCTCATTCCGATGGACTTCTGGTTCTACGATTATCTGAAAACCAAGGAGTCCACGAGATTTGTCAGAATTGAAAGATGTCTTAAAACGTGAAGATATACATATTCCTCTTGCAATGTTACTTTCGTCATTGTTGTCAGCAATATTCCGCACGCAATGCCTTATCATCTGCGAATGTGGGCATGTTGAAAACTTGTAATTCCAATAAAAGTCCCCCCCCCGCAAACGTTCTTATGCTGTCATTTTCGTCGTTTCGTTTTCGTCGTACATAAATCGTTCGAATGCCATTTATGGTTTTTCAAGTGCGCATGTTTGTGTGGAGGACTACGTTATTCAAAATTCGATGGCTCCAAATACAGTCATTTTTCCACGATTCGAATAACCACAGTACGTATCTGCACATGAATGCAGATTCTTCATTATTAACTTCTTTAAATATAATACAAACCGATAATATTTGGTGGTAGCAATTTCAAAAGTGATACAGCCGTTTATAGTAAACGACGTAACATCCGTTTCGATACTAATGCGCATTGGACTAACTCCCTTTGGGGCTAATAGATACAAAGAATTCGATATTCAAAATTTGGGTTTCTAAGTGTAGGTGTTCCGATGGAAGATTATGTCTGTTCAAAATTTGGCGGCTCTAGGTGCCGCTGTTTTTCCACAATGCAATGAATATATGCATACATACATATTAACACACAAATTTTTCAGTATTTAATAATAGAGGCAGCTTTGAAAATTAATTAAATAGGAGCCAAATGAAATTGAAATTTGTATGAAATTGAAAACAATACGCTTTTCTCTAATTAATGTTCTTGTGTTTGTTTACTCTAAGAATAATATTTTCCAAAAGAAGTCATTTATTCAGGTTTCACTACAGAGGGAGTTTATGCATTTTTAGAGAGATTTATAGGCTTTTTAAATAATGTTTAAAATGCAACGAGTATTTTTTAAATGTTCAATGTGATAGCTTTTTTCTGGACTACAAGTCTGCGTCGCGATTTCCATGATAAAAGGATTTTTCGAAAAATTTTCGAGAACATTGATTTCTCTTACTAATTGCTTCTTACTCCATTAATTTCCAGAGTCAATCAATTGTAGTGGATTTGCACTTAGAAAAACTCTTTCCATACGTAAACAACAATCCATAGGTTAAACGTCAGGGTACTTTGCAGAAACACGTTAAAAATGTATATATGGAATACCATGTATTTGGCTTCATTTTTTCGAGGAACGTGGTGATACTTTTCGAAGAATGACTTGTCTTGATGTTTCATTCTAAATTCGAGAGGAAGAAAATTCAGCCCAAACCTATAGCTCCTGTATTGAATGCGGAAGATTTTTCACTGCTGAAACTCTCTGATGAACCTGAAAAGAAAAACTAGCCGAAAACTCTCTACAGCGAAAAAGAATCCTTCCCCTCCACCCTCCAAAGAAATTATTGAAGCTATAATGGGACTACAAGATCAAACAAGTAATATAAAAAAATTAAGTCAACTCCTACTTAGGTCAACAAAGAAAATTTTTATTTTAGTTACATTTTATTAACATTATTAATATTTTTTCGCTTCTAATTTATGAAGCTGATGGTGGTCTATAATTTCTCCTTCTATCCATCTCCTGTAATGCTTCATTAATGCAAAACACCTTTCCAGTGAGTTTCGAGCAGTCAAATTCTTCAATTAATATTCCATCGAATGATATCACATGACTCAAGGCGACATATGCTTGACCTATATTCTGCACTGATACACTTTAAAAATCTTTAGAACGTTTTCTTACTGTTGCCACTTATTTTTGTTAAATATTACAATCCCATTTATCACAGTCATGTACTATTATTTATATGTTATCACAAAATTAATTTATAGAGCAGGTGAGAATTCCTAATAAACGGTCATTATTTGTAAGTCTTATAATATATTTAAGAAAACAGCATATCTTTAGTTCCGATAAACAGTAATAAATAAGTAGGAATTGACTTTAATATGTGAAAAAACTTTATTAACATCAAGTGTCATACACTACAAGTTTAAAAAATGTATTGAGAACTCGAGTGGATGAATAAAAAGTATTTTATTAACGATTAAAAATTTGTCCAAGATATAGGGAGAGTGTGAGCTTATAGTGGGAATTTAATAAAAATCAATGACTTCCTAAGTAATAACGGAAAATTAAAGAAACAAAAACTACACAAAAATGTAAAAAGCAGGCTTTCAAGCAGCGATGATGTTAATGCGGTTCGCCAAAAGCAGCAGTTTCCCACCACTCACGGAGGACTTCTTAAGGGGTTATCACATCTAGCGATGGTCCCCGCTAGACGGGACTTTTCTGCGAAACAAGATTCTGGTAGCATTGGTTTAAACGAGAGGATTCCTAGAAGCAATAACCCCGCTGGAAGCGAGGTCCCGCCTAGCTATGGAAACGATGTCCCGGCTACTCGGGATATTTTGAAACTTCGCGAAAATGTTCCTTCTGCAACTCTGTCCCCCGTAGAGATCAACCAATCAGACGTAATTTCTGCTTCTGAAGGATCACGCGATCCTAATCTGAGCGATAATCGATTACTGTTTAGCGTTCAAATCTGTTTAGTAAGTGAAAATGGTAACCTAGTTACGTAGGTCTTATGAAAATGTGCGGGTTCTGAGAAATGTCTCTTTCGATGTCCAATCCGGCGTAACGGAAGCATATGTGATACGGACTTTTTTCGCGCACCTGTAAAGGCAGAACTCGTAGCGCGATGGTATGACGCGTACCAGAAGATTTGCAGATACAGAGATTGAAGGTTTAAAACCCTTTTGGCTCTTATGATTTTCTGCCTTCTGCATGCACTAATTTCATCTTTTCCTAACCAAATAATCCACTGACTTCTATCATCGATTTGTTCTCGCCTTCGGATGATAGGTGTACATAAGCACATCTTATTTTTCCCTTATTACCACAAATGGCCTAGTCAACATTTAAATAGATTGGTAAAAACTCCTCATAGTCAAGATCAAGTTGTAAAATGACGATCTACGATCTGTTTCACTCTTTGAAAGCCACTGAGATAAAGAAATGGAATTTCATCTTCAAATGTCTGAGGCAATACTAACTTTCTTTTGATAGTAACTTGAGTTCATTTTAACATTTTATTCCACTCTTCTTATTTTCAATCTCCCATTGCAAGAGAATTCTGTAACAATCATAAATCTCTTACTGAAACTTTCTTAGTATTCACAGAACAGGGTTTGTACATTTTTTTATACATACGGATTTCTCTTGTTACCAATGATTGAATTTCAGAAACATTAAAAACACTACGTACCTTTTTCAGGTATTCCTTTGGGTATTCCAAGTATTCGGAATCTTATTTCCATGTAGAAATAATGATTGACGGTTTTTTCCTTTCCGATTAATATTGTTGCTTATTTAGCACTTAAAAATTTTTATACCATGCATTTCGCTACATTTTTTAATTATGGAATAGGAATATTTCTCTTCGGAAAGAGCAAAAACATATCCTTCAATCCACAGCTTGCTTACATGTGATATTTGAAAGAAGACTAAGTTTTAGAGTAGCAGATTATCCTTCATTTCAAATAATAAATTGTTGCCAGAAATTTTTATTCCAAAGCATTTTTTTAATTCTTTATCGTTCTAAAAATATGTGATTACTCTTTGTATTATTCGACTGTTCTATACACATAAGAAATAATGATATTCCGTAAAGCGTAAATAAAGTCGGATTACTAATGCCGTAACCTTTCAATCTGCACAGTGATAGTTTTTTTTAAAGCATAAATTAGAAGAATGAAACTGATCTCATTCCGATTAGAAAATTGGTTTGGGTGAGTCGCTAAAAGATTCTTAGCTTCTAAATTTAAATGACTAAGTTCAGTCATGAATCTTTTATAATCATAAAAAAGTACTTTCGTTCACAATTAATAAAACTTTGCTCTTTATATAGGGTTTGTGCCAAAGTAGTAAGTACTGTAAAAGTAAAGTAGTAAAAGTAGTAAGACTGATTTTCTTTTTTAAAAACGTGTTCACAATTTTGACACATCGACTTAATAGTTTCCAAAATATGCCCCTTCTGCATCAACACAGCATTTTCAGCCACTCTGCCAATCACTGAAGGCTCCTTGGAACGCAAGAACTGGAATGCTTTACAGTTCCTTCGTTACGGCCTCTCGAATGGTCTGGATCGAGCCGTGGTGCCGTTTTTACATGGCCCTTTTCAGTCAGGGGAAAGAGGAAGAAGTCTGAAGGAGCAACATTTAGTCTAGGGCAGCTGGGAAAGCTGTGTGATGCCATGTTTGGTCAGGACGTCCATGACATCAAAGGTGGTGTGGCTCGACGCATTGTCCTGATGGAACCTCCATGATCCAGCGATTGCTGGAAGAACGTGGACGACTCATTTTCTGAGTCTTTCAAGTACAGGTACAGCCCAGATGTCGCACCTTCAGACTTCTTCGTCTTCACCCGACTGAAAATGGTCATAAAAGGAAAGCACCACAGCTCTGTTTAGGCCATTCAAGCAAAGAGTATAATCAATTCATATTCTTTAATTCAAGGGGACGTAAGAGCATTCCACTTGTTTCGTTCTAGGGAGTCTGCAGTGACTAGCAGAGTCGCTGGAAACTCTGTGTTGATGCAGAAGAGACATATCTGGAAAACTATTAAATCGATGTGTCAAAACTGTGAATATTTTTTTTAATTCGGTCTTACTACTTTCTGGTTGAATTAAATTTTATGCATAAATAATTATAATAAAAATATTTTAACTGATCTACTATAAAAACATTTATTTAGGTAACATTTCTTTTTGTGCTTACAAATGATAATTTCTTTTCTGTAAGGTGGTGTGGTATATTTGATTACGGCAAAGCGCATGGGGGCTATCAGCCTAAGAAAAGGCATGCCTTCGTGGAAGACTTGCTAAGGGAAACTATCTTATATACACTTTACACGTAAGAAAAACTACGGAAATACCCGTTCACAGGCATTCGAATCCTGGACCAAACTACCAGTATTCAGTGACTTTACCGCTTGGTCGTTGGTAGGCTTATCTGTAAGGAACCAATTATTTCTTAAAATGTTTGGGTCATACTTACCGTTACAGTATAATCAAAATCGGTTTCGGACTAAACACTGTCCAAAATATAAAAATTATCTATTGAATTTTTAAAAGTGAAACTTCTGCTAAAAAACCATTTTATTTACATCTTCGAAATATAACACAAATTCCTGATTATCTGTCTTCTGCGTCACTGGAATTATAAGATTCAATATTAATATTTCAAAACCAAAATTGTTTTCTAATTTTGAATTGTGTATATTTAATGCTTCTCCAAAAGCCTTTGAATACTGAAAAGCTGCCATATAACTATTTAAAAATATTTTACAATATTAGTAATATATTGTAAAATTAAATATTAGGAATATATATACAGTTCGACTGGATTAATTATGTAATCCATTATTTCGTTTCAGTAGCGAATGATAATACAAAAATGGTACTCAAATGGCTGCATCAAAGAGAAGAAGGAAACTCAGGAATAGAAGATTTAACTTGGTCTAAAATTCAGCCTTTGAAGTATTACTTGGCGAATGTCACTCCAGGATCCCGTTCCTACCACTGGTCTGGTGGTAAGTGTTTCACATCTTTTTCCCAATGAATCATTGTTTTCATTTTTATAAAATCAGTCCGACAATCCAATAGACTTCGAACGGATTTCGCTGCGCTATTATATCTCGTAAACTTTCATATTAAGTTGTAAGATTTAAACTGAATTCTTGATGATTGAAGTTGATGATTTATTCCATGCTGTTTCTTGATCCATTTTGATGAAATAAATTTTCCATTTTCTTTGGGTAAACTGTTATTAATTCAGTAATTTTCTCTGAATCAGAACTTTTCATACATTTCCACTTTTATCATCTGCTTCCGTGTTATTTTCCTTCCCGAAGTGCTTTTGTGATAAACTTATCAGTAATTAAAGTTATAAATATAATTTAAAAATACATAAAATTGTCTCCAAAAAACTAAACCATGTTTACAGATGAAAAGACAGAAAAAATTCACTTGAATGAATTAATGCGAATAAGCAAAGAAAAATAATTAAATTTAAAAAACTATATAAAATAATTTAAACTTATATTTCTATATAAATAAAATTATTTTC
>KK116927.1:162017-196156 GCA_000611955.2 Stegodyphus mimosarum
ACATGAGCAATATGTTAAAATATCACATTGATCACAAGAGAATATTTCGCCGAATATTTTTATTAAAAGTCCCCATGAGTTATTAAACTACAATTTCATACCGGTTTATGCTTATGAAATACGAAGCTACTGAATATTTACGGATATGACGGAATACAATTTTCAGAATATTAATTAAAATGTTTTAAATATATCAAACTGGTGCTTTGAGTCCAAAGGAAAGTTAAGTTTGAATAAAGATGATATTACATTTGTAGTCTTGTGATAGATACGACGTTAATGCATAGTATCAAATGATATACCAAAAGTCTCTTTAACTGTTATTCTAATGTAGAAAATGTTATTTTCACAGCAGGAAAAGGAATTTAAAGAAATACATTGCCCAATTTAAAACTCATTTCTAGGAAATTTAAATTCATTTCTAGGTTTACTTATTCATTAACGTCTTTTTCTCAGCAGATCAAATCTCCCCTTCATTTTCAGACATTTACAAAATATAGGGTGATCTTTTTTAAAGTGACAGTGTTTGGAGCACCCTGCAGCGCGATCTAATAGCCGAAATGGCACCGAACTTGGTATTTAGACTCACCAAGACATGGGAAAAAGGATTTCGTGAAAAAAAAAATTTAGTTCCAAAAATCGCCGTACATTAACTTCCCCGGTGAGGAATTAGACCACATTCAATGTGAGCACCGTTCTCAGAAATAACACTGTGCATTCTGTGTACGACGTTCTCCACAACCGTATGTAACATAACACGAGGAATATTCCGCACTGTCTTTGTTCTGTTGTCCTTGAGAACAGACAAATTTGATACTCTACTAATATAAACTTGAGATTTCAAATAACCTCAGAGCCAAAAATCGCATGGCGTGAGGTCAGGGGAACGAGGCGGCCATGCAACTGGAAAACTGCGATTTATGACTCTATCATCAGTGAAGTTCTGGCGCAACAGCTGCTTTACCTTATTACTAATGTGTGGCGGAGCACCATCCTGCATAAAGATTGTCTGTTGGAGACGGTTTCTTCGCTGAAGTTGTGGAATAACAAATGTTTGCAGCATTTCGTGGTACCTTTCTGCATTTATGGTGTACGTTTGGGGTCTTGTCGGAGTGATGGTCTCAAAAAAAGAATGGCCCAATTACGAATTCGGCTGTGAAACCACACCAAACAGTGACTTTTGGGGAATTTAATGGGATTTCATGCACGGTATGGGGCTGCTCAGAAGCCCAAATTCGGCTACTTTGTGTGTTTACGGACCCATTGAGATAAAAATGGCACTCATCTCCCCACAGAATGTGCCATGGGAAAGCATCATCAACTTCTACATTGGCAAGAAACGATAGAGCGAATGTCACTCGCTTATCATACTCAACTGATTTCAGTTCGTGCAAGCGGCTGATTTTGTAGGGGTAAAATCCAATAACGCGCCGCAAAACTCTCCATACCGTGGAATAATTCATGTCCAATTGTCCAGGTACACCCCGGGCGCTGCTAGTACCAGCAATGGTTCCCTGCGATCCTTCGACAATTGTAGTTGCCACATCAGTTATTACATCTTCTGATACTGGTTTACGTCCTCTCCCAGCACGAATGGTCAGTGACCCCGTTTCCTCGAACTTCTTAATCATTTTCTTAAGACCATTCAGCGATAAAGGCTCATTTCGTGATTTTTTTCTGGTTCGAAATTCCCGAAGAGCTGCGGATGCATTACATTGATTCATGTAATACAGCTTCACCAGTAACTTACGTTCCGGTAACGTGAGGGGCATATCCACTGGAGCTCGTTTACTTCAGCTGAGATTATTTGTCGGAGCTGTCTACTACTTGCTTTTATAGCTCCTATTACTGGCGCTGTCATCGCACAACATTTGCATTTTTCTTTGATACCCGTGTTTTATGCTAATACTCGTTATTGTAAGCTATAGCAGCGCCACAAAATGCCCTAGCGGCGATTTTTGGAACCATTTTTTTTCACTGAATCCTTTTTCCCATGTCTTGATTAGTCTAAATACCAAGTTTGGTGCCATTTCTGCTATTAGATCGCGCTACGGGGCGCTCCAAATGCTGTCACTTTAAAAAAGATCGCCCTGTATATAAATAACATAGGTAACAAAAATAAATAGTATAGGTATATAACATAAGTAACACAAATACTACAAGCATGTTTTTAAAACTCTTCAGTATTGTGTTATAAAATATAACATATAAATTATGAGTTTTAGCAGGAAAATAACACTATCTATTTTGAAATATTCAATTTGTATAAAACCTGAATACATTTGGTTCTGGAAATTGGTAAATCTTCGGCAGGAGCAAGGCTACAGATCTTTCTGCTATCTCATATGCAGGGATATGTATGAGAACAAATAAAGGCAGCATTAAAAATTTTTCGAAAATTAATTTGAGGTTGCATTCAGAGAAATATGTATTGCATATTACGAATATAATTAAATAAAATAAAATTTAGCATTTCATTTCACCATAGTATACCTTAACCTTTCTTTTACAATAAATAGTGACTTTGTATTTAAGTGTTAAAGAACTGAATTCTTTCTTTTTGAATTGCACATACTCTATTCTTAGGGAAGTGGTGAAAAAAACTGTTGTCTGTATATATCTCCATTATTAAATAATTAGCTGAGTCCGTAATATGACACTAGCTGGTCTCATTAAAATCATCATATATTTTTCTTGTTTAAAAATAACTATTTTAGTCGGCGGCGCGAAGGAAATAAGAAGAAACAAACAAACAAACAAACAAAAATGGCGCTAAGTGTAAATCTGTAACGGAAGGTATCGAAAGGAGTTACTGCAATCGGGGTGACTTGATGAGTAAATATCTCTTTATTTGTTCTACAGTGAAAAAGTGACCATAGTGCTTTTAGACATGGGAAACATTAAATGATTGTGGCTGTTTTGGGACTTAAGGAATCACTAAGTTCTTTGGTATTGAGGATTGATCTGATTTAAGTTTTTCATTACGTCAGAGATGACGACTAGAGATACGACTAGAGATACGTCAGAGATACGATGTCAGATATGACCAATGGCGAAGAAGATCGGTTTTCTTCTATGAAGTTTCTGGGTAGTTGTCTTTCGATTCTTACCTAAGTTGTATATCTGCTTAGTGACAGGAAGCTTGTGTGTGATTTTGAAGCCTGTGTAAACTTTCACTACTTTTGCGGATTAACATAGCAAAGACGTCTGCTTTCGAAATTAAGCCAATATTTTGAGACTGCAAAGGACAAAATGCTGCATATTTTTAACTTATTTCTTCGGATGATCACGAGTTCATTATCGAAAAAAAAAATACGCTTTTGTTTCTTCTACCATCAGATCCATGATGAGCGGTCCTGGACAATTTTCTGAGAACGAAGTCAACGAAATCCACTTGAAACAAATACCTTCCCACGTGCTGCAGAAAATATGCTAGTATTTCACTTACAGGAAGCATTATAGTAATAGTAAGTCAGCAATACCAGAATTTCCAGTTGAGGCTGAAATAGCTTTGGAATGGTAATGGCCGCTAACTTCTTGGTCTGTTAATAGTTCTGAATCTGTGACTGTTTACTTAGATTCGGCAAGTAGTTTCAATACAGCATAGCAATATATTTGTTGCTATGCTGTATTATTTATAACTCCAGAGAAACACGCAGGAAAAAATTATAATTTTAAGCAAGATAATTATAATAGTTGATATATGAACTTTATCTTTCATACAGAAACGTAATTCAGTTACTTCGTTTATTAATTTGGTAAAAGTTTACAATTGGATGCCCCTTGTTTTTTGGCGATTCTGTTTTGACGCCAAGATCGGCGCCAATATGACACAATTTCAAGATTGGCGCTACACAAAACAAAAACAAGAAGTCAAAGAATTTCAGAAACTTCTTGTCCATGTACACATCGAGCTATTTTCACTTAAAAAAACATCAGAGAATTGCACAAACTTTAGTCATTGCACATTGCCTTGATTTTGACCATGTGCACATCGATTTATTTTCAATTAAATCAATCACGAAGCTAAAACCATGTTAAAACTCTCATAGTAACCGGAAATGGGGTTTCATCTCCAAAACTGAACAAAATTTTTCGCCAATCGAAAGAGCACTCAATTCTACACTAGAGCCAATACTTTTTAAGGCTATTATACTTATTCAGCCTACAGACTATTCAAGATATGCCTAACTTTGATTTTTAAATCTGAATCTTTTAGTTAACATTTATTGTATATTAGTTATGTTAAAGAATTTCAATTGAGGATATACGAGGCGTATTCGGAAACTAAGTACCGTTTTGAAAAAAAAATAGTAAAACAATTTTTTCGAATCCAATTTTATTTTTACATGAAAATACATATCTTAAACTATTTTTCAACATAGTTTCTGCCAATGATCAAACACTTGTCATAGCGGCTGACCAGTTTTTGTATACCATCGTCAAAGAAACTTCCCGCCAGTTTCGATAACCACGACTCCACAGCATTTTTCGTGTCATCGTCAGATCCAAAGCACTTGCCACCAAGCTCGCGCTTCATGTGCAGGAACAAGTGATAGTCGGACGGCGCCAAGTCCGGGCTGTACGGCGGGTGATCGAACTGCTCCCAATGAAACTGTCGAATTAACGATTGAGTGACACCAGCAGTATGAGGCAGAGCATTGTCATGGAGCAACACAATTCCTTTACTGAGCATTCCTCTTCGTTTGTTTTGAATGGCACGCCTTAGTTTTGTTCAAATCTCACAATAAATACCATGCCGCATTAATGGTTTCACCTCTGGGAAGAAATTCAGTAAGCAAAACGCCTTTCCTATCCCAGAAGACAGTGCACAGGAGTTTTTGTGATGACATTGTCACTTTGAACTTTTGTTTTTTCGGAGAATGAGTGTGTCTCCACTCCATCGATTGTTGTTTCGATTCTGGTGTGAAATGACACACCCAAGTTTCATCACCTGTCACAATTTGGTTTAAAAAGTTTTCTCCCTCATCACTGTACCGCGTGAGAAATGTCAGGGCACTACCAAGTCGCTTTGTTTTGTGAGCATCAGTGAGCATTTTTGGAACCCATCGGGAACACAGTTTGCGATAATTCAAGCGGTCAGACACAATTTCGAACAAAACAGTACGTGAAATTTGTGGAAATGCCTCTGAAAGAGTTGTCATTGTGAAGCGTCTGTTCTCATGAATTGCTTCATCAACTTTCCTTACCAAATCATCGGTGACAACAGAAGGCCGACCACTCCGAGCCTCGGCGTGGACATTTGTTCGACCTGCATTAAACATTCTTACCCACTTTCTCACCATTCCATCACTTATCGCGTATTCACCGTAAACTTCTGTCACTTGACGATAAATTTCGGCCGGTTTAACATTCCTCGCGTTCAAAAATTTAATCACGGCACGAATCTCACAGTCAGCGGGAGAACTAATTGTCTTAAACATTTTGAATGTGCACAGCAAACTGAAAACACAACATAGAGCAACCAAAATGGCGACAATCGAAAGTCAGTGAACAAGAAAGACACGCATGCGCGGGACGCCTACCACAGCGCTGCGACGGCGCTAGAATGAAACGGTACTTAGTTTCCGAATACGCTACGTAATTATGATAGTTGATAGGTGAAATTTAAACTAGGATTTTTGACTAAATATTGATTCTTAAATTGGAATTTTTGAGTGAACTTTGATTTTTTTTAATTAAATTTTTGAGCGACCAGTGATTTTTGATTTCATATTAGAAGTTTTAAGTGAATATGGTTTTATAATTGTAATCCCAGAATTCAATTTTATTTTTAAATCTGAATTTTGTTATTGTACTACTGTGTAATAAAAGCAAGTATATGAAATAATTTTGCCTTCATTTTGTAGTGTTCTGATTACGTGTAATTTTTTAGTGCAAAATTGCGGTTGCTTATTTGAATTCTAATATTTACACTGCGATAAGGAAGATAAATTCTGTTACGTAACGGATTGTTTATTAATTACTTTCCTGTACCTGCAGATAAATGCTAATTTTTGTCAGGCCGACACGCGGTATGGTAGAAGTTAACAAGCGATGCTGGAGTTTTATTATATCTGTGAGTCATTACTTTCTAAAACGAAACGTTCATTTAAAAATCAAATTTTAAGATTGGTTTTAATAACGAAACTTAAGATTTTATATATTTTAGAGTTCTATGATTATATTGGAGCTTCATTATTTACTCATTCTGGTGTAGTATTTTTTAAGATATTAATCAAATAGTATGATTTTGAAAATTTCAAATTCCTATCATTATATGAATGTATCATTTACTTTAATGAAATAAATCATTTTGGTATGCTATTTTTAAGGTTCGTTTTTAATAACGAAATATTAGAATTTTGAATAAATTATACTTTTATCATTATATCAGTTCTATTTTCTTAAATGAAACATTTATACTGGTATAGTATTTTAAGATAGAAAAATATTGGAATTTTCTACAGTTTTTTTAAATTCTTAGTCCAAAGGGACGTCAGTTTCAGATGGGGTATTAGTCTCGAAACTGCATTTTGTGTCGAATCACTCAAAGCTGTATGTAAGTAAAGCGTCGGCACTCCCATACTATAAGATGACGCCAAAGTGCAGCGCCATTCCACTGCAGTGGTGGCGATGCAAACTAAACTCTTCCCTCCTCCTCTCCCCTGCAGTGACGTCATGGAGGTTGGAAGTAAGATGGCCGCAATGGGTTTTGACACGATTGGATGTAAATATTTTGCAATTGCGTAGTAATTATATATATAAATGTATATATTTTCTATTTGTACAGTATTTCAGAGTCCTAAGTATACGAAAAGAATACATTTTTAAGCAAAGTTTATTGTTATTAAGATTAAAATTATGCATTATTTCTTCTCCACTTACAAAGCTTCTACCTAAAATACTTTCTCAAATATGACATGATTTTTTTAGCTTCTGAGGCATCTTTTAAATGAAAAAAATTGAAGTCAATTTGTAATTAATGCTCAATTCGGTCCATTTCAAATTAGCGCTCTTTTTATTTTAATAGTGAAATACATTAAATAGCACATAACTTTCTCTGAATATTTCTGAAAAGGAATAAAAAAAAGATTTTTTTAAATATTATTTAAAACTTGTACCTGCGTTATTATAAAATATAAGGGTATAATTCTTTTAATTATCAGATTTTTTTACCTTTAATTTCAACAATACATATCCTAAAACTCGTCTTTATTACTTCCGTAAAACTCTTTTTTATTACTTCCTTAAGTACGCATCGTCTCAAGGAAACGTGTAGAAATGTATTCCATCAGATTTCGACGAAATCTTATTCTTGCAGTCCTTAATCCTCAGTATCGACACTCCATTAGAGAAAATTAAAAAAAAAAAAATTGGTTCTGAAAAGAGCCTTTTGTAATTAAAAAGTACAAAATTAATAAGTTATAAATAACACAACCAAAGCACGTTAGAAGCTAACAAGATTTCCGTAGAATCAAACAAACAACCAAATCAAAACAACCAATGACTGAAAAGAAAAGGAGCATGCGCAGTTTTACTGATTGTGTTTCCACATCGCCACCGCTACGAGCGCTGCGGTCATTACGAAGCGCAATTTCTCCCATTGAAGTGTCGACGCTTTACCAAAGAACCTGTATGTAAAGAAGGAAAGGCTCCGTAGACGTAATGTAAACCACTTTGTTTGCAACGCCGCTACAAAGAAAAGGGAACATTCGCCAAGCGATTTGGCGACGGAATCTGTTGGCGAGAATTTCCCCTCTGTGATATGCCAGTTCTTTAGTACCTAGCCGACATTTTCCCCCTCCGCGACGTGTATAGGAAATTGAGGAATACGGGTTAAGATGAATCGTTCTTTGACTTGTAGCGATAATTTAAACTCGGAAATGATGAAATATTAGGTGATGTTTCACTTTCACTGGCTGTTGAACTTCCATTGTCCATATCGCTACTTGAAACCAAAGAACCTATTCTTTGTTTAAACTCTTGCTAAACGTAACGGTCGAACCTGTCCAAACCAACTTCGACATTCAGCTTCGAGCTTTGGCGCTTTTTGGCGACAGATATTTCACGCATGCGCAGTTGTTTCTCTTTTCGTTGGAAGGGAGCCACTTCTGCTTCTGCGAAGTTTTCCTTCTTAACAGTACATATTCTTTGGCTTTACTTACATACAGCTTTGGAATCACTAAAAGCATTGAATCACTTTTCAAATTGTTGCCACAAAATATTATCCCCCTGTATTATATTTAAAAAAAATTAAATAATGAAGAATATGCATGAATGTTGTTGGTATGTTTCTCACATTGTGAAAAAAAATTCTTAGAGCCATCAAATATTGAATAACGTAGTCCTCCACCCGAATATGAGCACCTGGAAATCCGAATTTTGAATTTCGGATTTGCTTTATTTTATATTTCATATTTTGTAAAACTTTAACGAATTTTTGATTAAAAATATCAACAATTTCAAAGTGAGCAGTGGCAACAATGCACAGATAAAATATTTTCATTTTCAGCGCGAGAGGCTCTATATCGAAAATTTTAAATATAGGCTTATTTTACATATATTTAGCCCAAATGCTTTCGAAACGAATGTGTGTGTAAATAGAAAAAAATGCCACTTTGGTTGTAATATAAAATCTGAAAGCTTTTCTTTATTTCTGTTGTTATCGTCATTATCACATTTAGTTAGATATACAGTTTTTAAGATTGCTTTTACTAATAAAATATTAGTACTGTTAGTGACGAACCTACGGAATAATCAGCAAATATCTGTTTAATAGCAGTTTTATAACAACTACAATTTAATTTAATTTTCAAATGTTCCTTACTTGCATCAACTAATTGGCTAAAGTAGTTAATCCAGTTAACTACTTTAGCCAGTTAGTTGCTAAAAGTTAGGTAAAGTTATAAAAGAGAAAAATTATAAAAAGATTTTGATGAATCCAGTTAATGTAACTTCACAGGTCTATTGATAAAGTGGAGAAAAACTGCATTTATTGCTTTGTTTGTTAATAAATAACAAATAAATTAAAATAGAAAGGAAATTTAAATATTTTTCGCTTTCGCGTATGGCAACAAACTGAAGCGTGGAAGATAAATTTTTTACTCTGGGTAGTGACGACACAGTTCTTCAAAATCATGGAGTTTGTCGCTTAAATTTGAAAAACATTTTACGCTTTGCGAGTTACAACACATTTCTTTTAGCTCGTTGATTTTGTCAACCAAAATTTCATCAAATTCGTAGAAAACGGGAGATAAATTTTTAAATTATTTCGGGCTTCGAGGTGCAGATGTTCTGATGGAGGACTACATATTTTAAAATTTTTGTGGCTGTAGGTACCACAAATTTAGAGAGAGAAGAACGTACATATATACATAGTCTTCATTATTTACTTCATTATTTCATTATTTAATTTATTTTTAATTTGTTTTTAGTTATTTCGTATTTAGCGAGAATTTGATGAATTTCTGAATAACAAAACAGCAACTTAAAAGCAATGTGTACCCACCAGTGGCCGAGCGGATAGTCACTGAATAGAGGCAGTTCGACAGGAGTTCGATTCCAGGGAATCCCACTGGTTACATGATCGTTTTCATGGTATTTCCCCGTGTGTAACGTTGATACGAGCCAATTGTTAAGTCTGTAGATAGTAATTAATGAGGACAGAGAAGTCTATAAAATTCTAGTTTATTATCACATTACCCGAAGGACGCTCACTTTTCGCCAAACACAACGCTCAACAATAAACATTTATAATTCTAGAAATATGGGGAGATTTTCCTGCTTCAAATAGGACATTCCATCCTCTCCTCTACGCTCCTTCGCTCTTTTAAACAACTGACAATGTCCTTCTTATTAGAGAAGTACTATTAAAGAATTTAAAATGCATTTTCTTTATCTTTTCAAAAAATGGCACTTTTTGTTAAATGTTAGTCATATACAGCACTGTCATATGCTATTTATTTATACAAATTCTTAAAGATTATTTTTTACGGCACGTGAGGATTCCTGATAAACCATTATTTGTAAGTCTTATCATGGAAATTATAAAGAAACTACACTGTCGTTTGATCTCTTTCGATTAACTTTTTGACAGAAAGTCTACACTACAAAATGAGAAGCGCATATAATCTCTGGACACCAGTTTCTCTTAGAAACTCCTCCACGGAGCCATTTCTTCCATTAAGCGGACAGGCCTGGCGAACTTTCCCATAATTAAATAAACCAAAACCAAATCTAATACGAATGTGCTACTCGAAGCACTTTATCTTCCATACGCCAGTGTATTTGTGTTTTAACGTCGTCGAGCTCCCGCCATGGAAGAAATTCAAACCTTGTTGCAAAGCAGCACTTATTTTCTAAAACTTGAAGTGCCTTAGCTCCATTGAAGACTGGCAGAAACGAAGGCAAAAATAAATAATAAAAAAAATCTGGAAGTTTTTCAGATTTTACATTACGATTAAAGAGGTGTTTCTTTAACGTTTTGTGTGCTACCTTTATTTATTAAATATCATGTTCTTTGCACTTAAACTATAAAATTCAATTCAACAGCATGTTTCAATTCAATTCAACAGCAATTCTCTGTCCTCATTAATATCGCAAAATAACTTTAAAATGAGCAAAGCTTTAGAATTTCCGATACAGTCTCGCGCACTGGAGATAAAAAATGTTTCTTCTTTTTTTTTCGTACAGTGTTGCCATTACTCGCTTTGAAATCTTTGAGTTTGTTAATCAAAAATTCGTTAAAGTGTTACAAAATATGAAATCGATAATAAAACAAATTTCAAATTTGGGCTTCCAGATGATCATATTCGGTAGAAGATTACGTTACTCAAAATTCGATGGCTCTAGGTACCGTTGTTTTATCCCAATGCGAAAAACATGTATACATTTATGGCGATTCTTCATAATTTAATTTCTTTAAATATAGCACAGGTCTATAATATTTGGTGGCAACAATTTGAAAAGTGAACCTACATTTATAATGAACCAACGCAAAATGCCAAAACGAAATGAATAGTCCTTCAAGGCAAATTGCCTCTTTGGACTAATAAAATAACTAAAAATTAAAATAAATAACTAATTAAACCAAAATTAAAAGAAATATAAAGGAATAAATAGAAAATTAATAAATTATTGAGATAATTGTAAATAGTTAAATAAAAAGTTCGGACTTCGTCTTATTTGGGGCTCTAGCTAGATTCCCAATTCCACTCAGAATGTAACAAAAGTTCAGCCAGTCTCCGTCTAAATTTAAGCCCTGATTATACATATAATGTACTAGTCCAAGGGATGATAGGTACTCAAACCATTCCTTTTTAGCTCTAATGGAAAAATATAAAACTATTAACGCGTCACAAAGGAGAATAGTGAGAATTCTAGAAACAGTATGAGGATATGGAAGGAAATTTTAATGTAAAATTGTAGCTTTGAAAATAAAGAGATAAGAATCCAAGACTTTCCGATCCCGATGTCCTGCCGATATAATTCTAACCGTAAAACTGAAATTTTCTCTGATTACGATCTGATAACAACGTAACAATAAACATAAAAGACTCCCCTATGCAAGTGACAGTAGTGATACCCCGCATTTGATTCCATCATTCGAAAAGTCTACGGAAGCGCTGGAGTCATTACGTGATACATGCGAGACCAGGGTGGCCACTTTTATAACTTTTAGGAGCGAAAAATTAATCCGCTCTCATAAATTCTTTTCACTTCCTGGAGAATAAGCCTTTGACATGGGGGTGAGGCCTTTACTTTCCTTAAAAGTTCTTAACCTCTTTGCAAGATTTAGTCCGAGGGAAAGATAGGCCTGCACTCAGAAGTTGGAATCGATTTTTAAGGCATATTTAATATTAAAATAAAATTTGGTGCTGAAATTTACATGAAAGAAGTGCCGGAGCTCTCTGGCTAACATTATGATTTTCATCAAAAACTGGGAAGTATTAGAGCCGGGCTCAAGTGCGTCCGGCGCAATTTAAGTTCTGTTGCAAAGACAGGTTGTATTTGAAACAAGGTTTGAATTAGTATATAAGAACAACCTTACAGCAATACTTCTACAGAAAGGAAAGGCAAAAGTTTCCCAGAAGCAAGACATGTCCTCAAGGACATTTCTCACACAAAATACCTGTTTTTCTTCTCTTGCACAACGAGAAAAGAATGCACTGCAGGGGTGCAGTCCAAACTTCGATTAGTTTAATTCGGTCTAACGTAGAGTTAGCCGGAAAGAACTGGGTTTTTTCTCATGAGAAAAGGAAACTCGTTAATTGCTCACACAAGTTATTTGTCACAATAAAGAACTTCGTATTGAACAACGTAAACATATCTACTGCCATATTACTCGAAAAATTTATAATGATCTAAAGAATATCAAAAACCCAATTATCAAAGTTTATGATTATAATGTTGATGATCCTTACTACAGCAAACGGCTTATGGCCAACTTAAGCAACCAGTCTGATTAATATATGTTTAAATTATGTATCATACCTAGTGATCTACATATGTTCTCTTTAATTTGATGTACTATGTTTATATGTATACTGCAACCTAATGCCCTCATAGTACACCCTAGGATTCACGCTTCGTTTTCTCTGTGTATGTATATGTCTTAGTTTCTTAACAGGTTAACACCAGCTTGACAGCTCCTTTTCACCTTTCCAGATGGCATTTTTAAGTCTTTCTGAATTTTCGTACGCTTTAGCTTTCTTAATTCTTACCTAGTTCACTATTTGTTTGTTAATAACATTAATCAACCTTAAAAAATTACTTGAAAATCTTTTGTACACTGCGAAAAAAAAAAGGAAAGTTCTATATCTCCCGTTCTACTGGGCCGATTGACGAAATTCAACTTGCGTTTTTCATGTCTCGGAAGCTCGACTTAGGATATATGTTAGATTTATATGTAGCATTGTTCTAATACAGGTATTTTGACATAAAATCGAACTTTTTCTGAAATGACATGCCAATTTTTTTTCCATATTTCGTTTCTACGACTCAAATTATACCAAACTGCCAAATTTTGTAAAACTCACAGTAGTTTAAAAAAATTAACTCTCAAAATTTTAGCTCCTCAATGCTAATTGAATTTGATATATCTTTATTAATATATCTTTTTTACTTCTTTGTACGAAGTAAAAAGCAAGTCTTGTAAGCGCGAAAAATGTCGGTAATCACATTTCAACGAAAATATCCATTTTGACAGCTATCGAATGCAATTTAACGATGTTTTTTCATGACATCTGAACTTAAGGACAGAATAAAGGAATCTTATCCCCCCAAAAATTATAAAACTGATTTAAAATGAATTCTGAAGAGATTTTTTCGTGGCGTTCGCGGAAAGGAAGAATGCTTTTATCTTATTTACTTCACAAGTGCTTAGCTCTGTGTAAGAATCTTCATAAAGATCTCTTAACTAAAATCAAGCAATGAAAAAATACAAATTTTTCTCAAACTGCAGAGAAGACGTTAAGAAGAACGTTTAAAAGACTGAAGACATTTCGCTAACAGGAAAATACTCTCGTTTAATGTTAATTAGTAGTGTCGATCATTTATCGCTTTAAACAACATACTTCTCTTAGTTTCAGTGTGAAAGTAAAGCTTCCCCCTTTTTTAGGGTAATTTTTAGAACCTACTTTTATTTTTGGTACTAGATCTTTGGCTATTTAATTTAAATTCGACCAATATGCCGTTCTTTAGGAATCTAATAATGGCGTCATGATCATAATGTGCAGCTAAGGCGATTACATCAATAGGTCAAGTCTAGGCAGTAATTCTCAGAGTAATTTTGGGTAGAATATACTAAAAACCGGTTGCCTAAGCACTTCACTTAAATTTCTGGCTGAAGCTCAGCAAAGATTATCATATTGTTTCTATAATATTGTTTCACTATGAATTGGAAACGAGAAGAAAAGAAGAGCCTTTAACTGATTTGAGGTAAATCTTCATTTGAAAACTCGGACACCAGTTCGGGTCCTTTCAAGGTACAAAATTTTTACTAATATAGTGTAGGGTTTCTAACTTCTTGTCTAGGATGAACGTCGCGGAACTTAGTGCGCTATGTAGCGACTTATCGCTGAGTTCAAAACAACTAAGACGTAGATTCGAGAAGTGGTAAAATACCCTTTTATTCTTTCAAATGAGAATAACAGTCGGCCCCTTCTCGAGCTTTCAAGAAAGCCTCTGCTCGGACTTTAACTCAGAATAAGAAACTAAACTATAATTAACTGAACGAAGCTAGACACAATTATCTAACGTAGCTGGCGGATATCAAAAGGCACGTATAATACAGCAGAGCGTAACAGCTTCAAAAATGACTTAACCAGAAAGCAAACACGCGCTACAAAGGACTCCTAGGATTCTCTGTCGAAGTTAGTTGAACCTTCCTTAAATACTACTTCTAACTCATTTGTTGCATTCAACGCGATTCTAAAACCTCGTTCTGGTAGGAAGTTGTAAGAAGAGACAAGAATTGAGAGGAAAGGGTTTCGAAATTAAACTGTTATAAAATTAAAATATACCTTACATTATAATACTTAGTAAAGCATTTTAAAATGCCTTTTCCCTATATGTCGAATTATGTCGCTTCTTATACAGAAAATCAGCTAAGAATAAATTACATAATAGAAACACATGTCAATGCCTAACTCTAATTTGACAAAAATCAAACTTTAATTGGTGCTGGTGCAGTATAAAAGTCAAATATTTATTTTTAATTTTGTTCTTACTTTCACTGTAGAATATTTTTGAAAGAAAAGAGAAGGCATGGACAAATTTTTATAGATAAATAGTTTTCCATTAAATAAATGTCAGCTTGATGACCGAAGTTTTAATACGTTTTAATAATATTTTATATACATTCTTAAATTAAATGTATTACTCGCTTAAAGCCAAAGATCTGCACTGTGTTCAGTAACTTAATAATTAAAAGATTTTATGCCAGACTATTTTATTATATCTTTTATCTTCAGGTACCTTCAATGCGTTATATGCCAACTTCACCTTCGTTCGCCATCTGAGCAGTCATATTTTCAATGTTTACATCCCAAGCGGTTTGGTGGTAGTTCTCTCTTTCCTGTCGTTCTGGCTGAATGTTCGAGCAGTACCAGCGAGAGTGGCACTCGGGTTAACATCTTTACTAACTCTCTCTACGCAAGCATCCCAAGCTCGAAACAACCTTCCTCCTATCAACTACCTCACAGCATTGGACGTCTGGCTCTTCTCTTGTATCGTTGTCGTGTTCCTGTCTCTTATAGAGTACGCTACTGTTTATCACTTGTACAGCCAAAAGGTGAGTATCGGGTTCATTAAGCTACTTGAAACTACGAAGAAAGTCATAATATAATCTTATTTAATTAAAAAAATTACAGTGTTTTTAACTGTGTGGAAGCATGCACTGAACAGCAGCTAACGACGTCAGAAGTTTCTTTTAGTATTTTCTGTTAAAATTTCATTGAGGCTTCAGGTCAATAATCTCACGAAAGGCTCCTTAAAATATTCAGCTTTTTTCTATTACATAATACTAGTAATGCTCAAATTACGCAGGAGCCCGGAACCGCTATTTCTCAAATTTTGAAATAAATCCTGATTCTAGCAGGAAACGCCTGAAACATCCAATTCTAACTGGAAATAAGACGGCTCCGGCACTTCTTTTTGTAAATAAACCACAATTTCAGCAGAAAAATTTATTTTGGAAAATTATTATTATTGTGGGAAATGTTATGTCATGATATTCCCTAATCCCCTACTGTATGACGTATGCATTGCGTCAGCAGGTGTGTTTCCCGCCTTCGAGAGAGACGAGGAATATCTGGCGAGCGGAGCAGACGTTGCTCGATCGCTCATATATTATTTCATTAACTGTAACCCTAATGTAATATATCTGCGTGAATATTAATAAATGCGTATTATCAACTATGGTCGTTGCCTTTCCCCACATTATTATTTATTTTCGAAGGAATTATTAAGCTTCAAAAATCGATTCTGTGTCCGAATGTATGCCTACAAACAAACCCTTTAATAAAAGCAGAGACTTCTAAAGAAAAAAAAGCTTCCAACCCGCATTTCAAAGGTTTATATCTCGGGAAATGTAATGAGTTTATGACAGTGAGTAAGTTTTTCGTCCCCAAAAGTACTAGATGTCATAACACTGGTTGTACACATCCAATGCCAATGACTTGCCACGGAAAAGAGCACCAGCAGACATTTTGGGACAATGTAATCAAATATAAGGGACAAAAATTGCCATTTGTACAGACCCTTACGTCTGTTCTTAGCTTGCAGATCAATCCTCAGATTTGGGAGAATCATTTTCCCTGTCGCATTCTGCTTCCCAGTTAAAAATACTAGCAGGACATCGTCATCAGAAAGTACTGGAGTCCACTTTCATTGTTTTCAGCCTCACATCTTCATTAAAATTTTATTCCATGCTCTCATGCTGTTCTTAGCATTTTTTTATTCTTATGATATTTTAATCTTTTTATTTTTCACCTAAGTTATTTTTTAGTTTTTGAGAGAAATTATAATTCTAGCCAGAACCCCAAATGAAATGAGATCTGATATTTATTTTCATATTTAACTATTTACATTAATTTAATAGTTCATCAATTCTTTATATCTTTGCATTTCACTGAATTCTAATTATTTTAATTACTGAAGACTTATCTTACCTTGACTTCTGATAACACAATATGATGGTGCGCATTATTCTGATACACACACTATAAAATGGCTGAAGAATTTAATGTCCAGGGGAATACATAAACTAGTCGAGCTGACATTTTAACTTCAATATTTAATGAAGATCATTAACGATTTTTAAACGTTATGAAAATGAAGGACAGGAACATGCATATTTACAGTAAATTTGTCACGGTAAAGAAAAATAACAAAATTTCTTCCATCTTTACAAGGTCGTATACCTTTTTAGCGTCTTACCCTTTTGTTGTTATGCTTGCCTCGTCTGCGTTTTGTCACATAAACAGTTCTGTGAAACAGCGTGCAGAGCCATCTATCGGTCCTAAAAGATGACATTTCCCACATTCCCTTTTCATTCTGATGGTATGCGTAAATAAATAAAAAAACTGACAGAAAAAGATAATTTTAAGTCTCACTAAGTTTTTCCTCAGTCGGCGAAAGTCCGTCTGAAATCGTCTTTGAACATACGCCTTCTTAAACATTGTCTGGATACGTCATTTAAATGCGTCGTCTTAAATATCGTCTGAATACGCCCTACAACATCGTCTTTCTTTAACCGCATTTCATGTTTAGGCATCTTCTTCATTCTTCTTAAAATAGTCCACGTCTTTAAAACAATAGAGTGTAGACAAGTAGATTGTTGGTCAAATCAGGAAAAATTTGTCGAGAAAAAGTCTAAATCAGAAATAATCAAAATAAGGGTTGCATTATCAAAATTTTTAGATTTTCTTCCTGAATCTATTTTTTCGCTTTTTAGCTTCTTTTGGTCCATCTTCGCTTTCCATATCAGCGTCTTTGTCATCAGATTTTCTAGCAAACTTCTGCTTCTAAGCCTTCTTCTCTTCTTTAGTGGTATCTGCAGTTTCTTTATTTTCAGTAGCTTCTTTTGCTTGTCTGTTGCAGGGGATGTTAGAGAAGTTTTTCTGTTGGAGTTAGCATTCGGTTTATCATCTTTAGAAACTGACTCTTTTCGAGAAAGTTTTTCTCTTCAAAATCACCTTCTACAGTGGCATTTCACCTCAATGGCTTCGAATCTGAGTGCTTGCGTTTTCTTGAGTTTCCTTTTTCACTAATTCACCGTTGACAGCATCATTTTCATTTACAGAAGAATCAGAATCACTCGGGATGTCGTCAAAATTCACAGTCGGGGAATCATTCATATTTGCTTTAATTGTAAATGAAGTGTCCAGTTGATCACATCCACTACTGTAACAGGAACTACAACGGAACATTTTCTAGTTTGGAGGTGAAAGACAAGAATTCACTACTTCCTCGGTGCCTTCTTCAGAACCATTTTCATTGCACTGAGCATTTTTCTGCCCTTCGGAGTCATTCTCAGATTTCTTGTTTTTTTTTGCAAACTCGAATATTTGATCTAAATAAAGAACCATCAATTTCAAATTCACCTTCAATTCTCCCTATAATTTCTCCCTTTAATTTTCCTACTGCCAAATTCCGTTAACTGTAGATCCGCCGCCTCAAGTACAGGGGAATATATTTTCTTATGTACATTTTCTTGAATTATCTTTTTGACTACCAGCATCTATTAAAGCATCGATTTGCAATTTACCTAAATTAACACTTTTTACATTTCTTTATGACAAGTTTGAGGTATTGGAGTTACAGTTTTGGCATCTTGGATACTTTTTAGGAGACGTTTTGGAACAATCCATGGCTTTGTGTCCAAATAAACCTACATTTAAAGCACTTAAATCCTTTACTTTTATTGTTACACGAGTTCGATTTATGACCTACATTTCCACAGTTATAATACTTATTTCTTACTAGGTATAGCGCGTGCTTTATTTTGTGCATTTGTACTTGAATAACTCTTGGGTCTTTTATCTCGAGAGCAATTTTTTTCATAATTTTTTTTATTTCTCTTTAAATTCAGAAATAGTTTTACACCCATACAAAATAATTTTGTTGCTACTTGGGTCAGGTATTCCTTTACTTACATAATCAAGAAATAGATGAATTAACAAAACCTCGACTGGATATTTCTCGCATTGCAATTAAAAACTCAAAAAGGGATTCACCAGGTTTTAAATGTGGTTTTTTGTAACAAATAATGAAGTTGTGCACTATTTATTCTAGAACCAAATTCAGGTAAAAGATTTTCTTTTAACTTTCCCTGATATAATACCTTTCAAAGACCGAATAAACACTTTTTTTTTTTTGTGAGCATAATTTTTTGCAATTCAGATAACCGAAATAATTTAAGATCGCGAATGAATGATTCGACCGGATACGTATGACTTCCATTGAAAAATATATATAGTTTCTAAAATATCACGAAAATGTAATGAAATATTACTAGAAGTCAATGTTTTATTTACTGAATTATATGTGGGAGGTGATTCTGACTTAATAGAATTAATATCATCATCATTATTAGAATCGCTAACACTTTCATTTTCGTCATCATCAGTTTCGGATTGTAAAAGCTTAAAATGACAAAGACTCTTCAATATTAAATCACAGTTCTTATCAGCATTTGATTCATAATTAAGGTGTAACAAATTATACACAGAAATGAAATCGTTTGCAGTGAAAATCTGAAGTTTTGTTTTGTTTCCGTGACATTAAAATCAGATGGAAAACCAGAAAATTATGCAATCTCGATCTATTTTTTCTATTACCTAAAGTTGCAAGTATATTTTGATGCAAAAGTTTAATAGACTTTGTGTGACCACTTCTTAAAGAATTAGAAATTCTAGGAATAGAATTGTGGTCATTTTCACTATTCAAACAATTAACAATATGCAAATAAATAGTTCAAAACAAATTTACTCGTTCCAAAGTCGTAATCTTTCGTTCATCGTCACGATTCATTCCTAACCACGGACTCATCTCGAACCGATCCTTCAGAATATGTGGAGTACTTATCTTACCTTGAGGTCTGATAAAAATACTTCATAAAATGGCCGAAGAATTTATAATGTCTAGAGGAAACATAAACCAGTTAAACTGACATTTTAACTGGAACATTTAATGAAGATTATCAACGATTTTCATACACTATGAAAGTGGACAATTAGGAGCATGAATACTTACAATAAATTTGTCATAGTAAAAAATAAATAAATAAATAAAATAAGAAAACTGAAAACGTTCTTTTATCTTTATAAAGTCGTACACATCTTTCACCGTCTTATACCTCTTTTTGTTGTCATAGCTACTTCATCTGCGTTTTTTTACAAAACAGTCGTATCAGAGAGCCTACACCGCCATCTGTCGGTTGTGAAGGATGACATTTCACATAATTATTAATTACTTTATTAGTTATTTCATTAATTTATTTTTGTTTCTCTTTCCTTACGGCCTTTCAGGCATCTGGCATTTTTAATTTTAGAAATTAAGCTCTGTATACTACATAATGAAAAAAAAAAAAAAAACTAATGCATAAGCGTGTGTTTGCAAAAAAAAAAAAAAAAAAAAAAACACATTTAATTCAAAACGTAGGCAGATTAGAAATTTTCCAGCAAACGTGCCCTTTTTCGTGCAGCTGCAGATGAACACTGACAATGAACGTACTCAGTTCAACTCCGCTTAACTCATTTTATCAGTAATATCAGTATAACAGTTTAGCGTACTAATTCTCATTAGATGACACATATTAGTGCACTTGTGTGTCTTAGCAATATAGATTTAATGATATGCAGATACTTTTAACTGCGTTTAAATTCAGGCTTAGGCGAAGTAGATCTGTGGCTTATCTAAAACGCTTTATGCATTTTGAGGCTGAAAGAATAGAATCCTCTTTCTTCAAGAATGAAATATAAGAAATTTATCGAAATACAAAAAGGACATTTTTTCCTCTTTATAAGGCCATTAGGAATTTATGAGTGGGAATTTCTCAATAGTGGATGCACTTGTACTATGTCGAACATGGAATTTGAGAGTAGCATGTTTATGCTTTGCGTTGTTTGGTATGAAATGACAGGCCCTTTTTAAAGGCCTTGAAAAATTTTAAATCATGTAAATTTATAATAAATGTTGTTTCACAAGAACGTTGTACTTTGCGTTAAGCGGGGCAAAAATATTGTTTATTGCTTAAGAAACTTAATAGTAATTGGTAATCATAACATTAGCTGGGAATTTTTGTCTACTTTATATTAGGGCTTTTATACTATAGGATGTTTTTTTTTGCAGGTTCGCAGACAACGCGAAGCTGTTTTCATTTCTACATGGTCGAAAAAACGATGCCGTGGTTGCAAAATTGATTCAATGGCTGAAGGCCGTTACCGAACTCCAGTTGATAAGAAAAATTTGCCACAGGAAGAATATGCAGGTGCCGAATTTGACGAAGACCTGCAAACACTCGACAAAGCCTGTCGATTCATATTTCCCTTTAGCTTTCTTATATTTTGCGCATTATACTGGGTTTGCTATTTATATATATTTCTTTAAAGTTATATGTCAAATAAATAAAATGGATGATTTTAAAAGTGTATACAATACAAATTTTGAAATTTCATTACTGACGTCTCCCATTTTCCTATCCCTTCTTTCTTAATCTTTTATTTCTTTCAACGGATTTCTTCTAGTTTTTCTGATGAAGTAATAAGCATTTAATTATTTTATAGCACTGCTGTGCATACATATATAGGTAGGTAGGTAGGTAGGTAAGTAGATAGATATGCACAGCAGTGCTATAAAATTACAACATATATATTTACATAATATTCACTTGCGCAGTACATAAAAGTAAAGGCCTGTTGGTTGGAATATGCTGATAAGCCGCAAACAATCCGTCGCTGAATTTTAGCAACGAAATCTTGATTTCAGATTTCCAGCTTTCATTGGCTGGCATTTCCATTCAAAATGGAGTAAAATAGTTTGTTATTCTTCATAGCATTGGTTCTCAACCGGGGGCGGAGTAAGAGGATGCTGAGGGGCGGTGAACTTACTTTGGGCGATAGGAGACGGTGAGCATGTTCTGGGCGGTAGGGGGCGATGACCATGTTTTGGCATTCGAACTGAATTTTAAGGCTCTCAAAAAATGTATTAAATCGATTATCCGGTTTACACCATTTGTACCAGCAATGAAACGAACTTAGGCGACTGCTCTTTGATACTATATTTATTGCTAGTTTCAACTGGAATTTTATCCAGCTATAACTGGCACCTCAAATAACCCTGGTTAGGGAAGACACATATACAATACATCATAGTAGAACCTTAATTCGGAACTGCAGGATAAGTGTTAGGAGAGCTGCCCAGACAGTGTGAGAGGCGACTGCTCAGAATAGTGAGGCGAATTTAAGTACCGTCTAACTCTAGCATGGTTTATGCTTGGGCAATGATAAGCTTCGTTGGCGTTACTGGCTGGCGGCCGTTACACAGAATTGGCGATGTATCATGAGACTAGCAACGAAAGACGTGTTATTCCACTAAATTTTGTCACATTGCAGAAGTTAAGCCTGAATAAGAAGTTTGAAGCGTTGACGAAGTCAAGCTGTTACTGATTTCTTATATTTAGTGGGATTAGTATGAGAGGTAATTTCGTATGTTTGGAATGTTCGAAAACCTATTATCGATTAGCTTTTGGATTACCACTAAGGTGAGATAATGTAATCAAGAATACGAAAAGAAAGGACCAAAATAAGTTATTTTGCTGAATGCCTGAAATAATAAAACAAATTGATAAAATTGTTTAAATTAATAAATAAATTGGTAAATAATTAATAAATTTGTAAAATGAAGTTAAATTAATTGATTATGTTAGGTTCTCAAAAATTATTTGCCTTTGTGGAAAGCATGAATTTAAAAAGAAACCTTATGATAACAGTAAATAGTATAAGATGAAATATCAAACAAAAACACATTTGGAAATAAATATAAAATACAGTTAAGTTAACTGACAGCATTAATTTAAGCAGTTCATAAATATCAACACGAATGAAAAAAGAATAAAGTCTTTTTCCCCATACGCCTTTTCAAGTCCCCAGTTAAATACATTCTCGCATATTTGGGCACAAAGTTCAGTTTAAATCCTCAGTAAATAATTGCTCGCATAATTGGGCACAAAGTGAACAAATTTCAAACAGTCCGCAGCACTTACGCATCGCTGAAATCTGAATTGTGAATTCAGAGCCAAGCCAAACACACATAGATGTTCTTTGGCCAAGCGGCGAAGGTTACCATGCTGAATGCTGAAAATATGCCTATTGCGCTTTGGTGCAGCATAAACCGTGCGCTTTATCGCGATCGTGAATTATTAATTTTGAGAATCCTCATCATATTTATTTTTCCCTCATCATATTTTGTTGCCGCAAACGATGTCGTTTGATAAAAAGAAACGTTGTCAATACCATTCCGCGTAATTGGATTCCTTCCTTCGCCGTCGAACTTCGTTCGTCGTGCAACTGCCCATGTGTTTACTTTGTAACAAAGTGCTTTCTAATAAGGCAATGAAACCGTCTCGTTTGCAGGAGTATCTGCAGAAAATCCAGACATCCTATCCTGACAAACAAAGATTTGTCATTTTTTACGAACGTCAGGGACAAGCTCCTGAAAGCACAGTGTCTCAGGCTTGTTAGTAGCGTCATCAAAACTACGCGACGATCGTTTGATAGCCTCTTATAATATATCAAAATTAATTGCTAAATCGGGGAAAGCTCATACCACTGGCGAAGAGTTGATATTGCTGGCTGTCAAGAAAGTTTTAGAAACGGTTTTACACCATCCCAGCCGCATCCAGTATTATAAAAAATATCCTATTAAGCAATGATACAATGCGACGACGAATTGATGAGATGGCTGAAGTTTCCTTATACAAACTTTTGAAACTCACCGAATTTTCAATTCAGGTTGCTTTATCAACCCAAAGAGAAAATTCGACTTATTAATGAGTAATAGTGAGGCTTTACTGTTAGTGTACGTTCGGTTTGTGAAGGAAGGAAAAAATATTGAAGAGATGCTTTTTGCAAAAACCTTGATTACAGATACTAAAAGTAAATCTATTTTTAATACTTTCGAAGATTATTTTAAAGAGAAAAATATTCCCCTTGCGAACATTATGGCTTTTATTACCGATGGAGCTCCAGTAATTGTGGGTCATCATCGTAAGTTTATCAAACTTTTCAAGAAAGAGGTACCAAGTATTTTAGATGTTCACTGCGTGATTCATAGGCAGCATTTAGTTGCAAAAAACCTCAGCGACCGTTTGCATAAGTCGTAACAATATATCATTTCTGCTGTAAACAAAATTCGCAGTAATGCTCTCAACGATCGATTATTCGGGCAGTTGTGTAAGGACAACGATGAAGAATTCAGTCGCTTGCTTTTACACCCCGAAGTTCGCTGGCTTTCCAAAGGCGCCTGCCTGAATGGGTTCTGGAATCGTTTCGATTCCCTTCTTGAATTCCTCGAAGATAAAGATGTAGCTCTGAAAGACGGATTGCTGCAATTTAAGATTGATGTTGCTTGCATGAGTGATTTATTCTCAAAATTCAATGGAATTTTGAGCTCAATTTGCTCACAACAAAATCTGTTATTTCTACATTCCTAAAAAAACTCCTTCGTGGAAGCAGAATTTTGGTCGCAACGAATTCAGCCAGTTTCCGATCTTGTCGAATCTACCAAAGAGCAGCGAAATCTCGTTCGATGAAACAAAAGTTTACTGTCAACAGCTTGGGTCGTTGCACAAGGACTTTTCTGAGCGTTTTAAGGATATTTTGTCCCTGGAAGTCCCTCAGTGGATCGATTATAAACCCTTTTATAAATATTAAGAAAGCAGAGGTTCAAATTCAGGAAGAACTAGTCGAACTTTTAACTAATGAAACTTTTAAAGCCAGCTTCCAGAATGATGGTCTCAGAGAATTTTGGCTTCAAAGTAGCATTAGTCGTTTGTACCCAGGATTGTGGACTATCGTCAAAAATTTTTGAATTCTCTTCTCTTCCTCCTATCTTTTAGAGAGAGGATCCAGTGCTGTGACTGATCTAATTACAACAAAGAGAAGTCGACTGGAAAGAGGGGACTTGCGCCTTCAACTCTCTAAAAATATTGAACCGAATGTCCAGAAACTGGCTCTGAAGCATAAAGCACAACATCTCACTAATCATACTTGATTTTTTTCGTTGATATTGCTCGTTTAGTGCATTTTTTGCTGTTCTTTTTTTTAATTATTGGATTAGGCATCAAGAATTTTTTAAACATGAAAGAGCGTTTAAGATTTTTTTTTTGTAATTGTCATTTCAGTTTTAACCAAAGGAATGTAATTACCTTCCAAGCAAAACTATCAAGTTAAACAGATTCGGTGTGCGTCTACTGAAAAACATTAGCAACCCCCCTTTCACATATCCTAAATTACAGGATTTTCACATAGTGGCCGTTGAAAACTGTTTCGCGCCTTAGGAAGGCGGCAGCTTTAAAAAGGTTGAGAATCACTACTCTATAGTTTATCTCAGCTCCTGTATGAGCTCTGATAAGTAAAAAGGGCAAATACTGACGAGCTGTATCATCTTTCCTTCCCCAAAGAGAGGGGAAAAACATTAGCAAAGAGAAAATTCTGAAAGCCTTTAGATTTTATATTATGTCCAAACGGGCTTTTATTTTCATTTACAGACACACACGTTTCGAGAGTATGTGGGCTAACGCCATATTGAGCGAAAAGTATTTTAAAACAGCATATCTTTTTTAGAATTTCCGATAGATCTGGCGCGCTGGAGTTTATCTTATTCCGTACAGTATGCTGACAGCGCTAGCTTTGAAATCGTTGAGTTTCTCAATGAAATACACTGCTCGACATTGAAAATGCAACGCCAAGAAGGAGTGGTCAGAAATTTCTGCAAATTTTAGAGTAGACGTACGTCACTGAGTTATGCGAATGATGTGAAATGCGCAGCTCTCCGACGCACGTGAAGTAAGATATAAGGGAAGGAACGTGCAGAATATTCATGTCGTTATTTCTGACAGACGAATTATCGAAGAAAGTTGGTTTTTGTCCCAGAGGATACGTGAAATAGGAGAGATTGCCAGGCCGCTGTCAACGAAGGTACTTCCAACAGATAGACGATTTTACGAGGGCTATGGTGATCGGACTGAGAAGGACGGGTTGGTCCTTACGTCTAATCGCAGCTGATATCCACATGGATGCGAGCACGGTGCATCGGCTATAGAGAACATGGCTGGAACAAGGGAATGTGGGAAGAAGGAGGGGTGCAGGTGCAGCCAGAGTGACGTCAGTACGCGTGGATCGACGCATCCGCCGACAATCTGTGGCGGTCCCGCAAGTCACTTGTACCGTGATTCTGCAGCATGTGCAAGATACCCTGTACGTTCCCGTGTCGACCAGAACCATTTCCCGTCGCTTGGTTGAACGTGGCCTGCACTCACGGCGTCCGCTAAGAAGACTGCCATTGACCCCACAGCATAGACACCAACGTTTAGAATGGTGCCGGACTGGAGCGATGTGGATGACAGAATGGCGAAACGTCGTGTTCTCAGATGAGTTACGCTTCTGCTTATTCAGTGAGTCGCCGCATACGTGTGTGGCGTGGACATGGAGATAGATCTAATCCGGCAGTAACTGTGAAACGCCAAACCGCCCAAAAACGTGGCATAATGGTTTGGGGCGCTATTGCCTATGATTCCAGGTCACCTCTAGTTCGTATTTAAGACATTATGACGGCCCAACGATACTTGGATAATGTACTGCGGCCGGTGGCAATCCCCTACCTTCAGGGGCTGGTTAATGCAATTTTTCAGCAGAACGCCTGACCACACAATGCTTCCATCTGCCGACATGCTCTGCAAGGTATACAGATGCTTCCCTGGCCACCGTACTCTCCTGACCTGTCATCAATCGAACATGTGTGGGATGTGATTAGACGCCATTTGCAGACTCTGCCCCTGCCTCGTTCAAAAGACGAACTGTGGCAAATGGTTGAAAGGGAATGGAGAGCTATCCGTCAGGACACCATCCGCACTCTTATTGACTCTATGCCTAGACGTGTTTCTTCGTGCATCGCTGTCCGCTGTGGTCCTACATCCTACTGAGCTGACGCCGTTCTCGCTCTGTATTCTGACTATCATTTTGAAATAAAGATCACTTATTGCTGTCTGTCTTTTTTCCAAATTTCATCCCTTTCTTACCACTCGTTCTTGGTGTTGCATTTTTAATGCCGAGCAGTGCATTTGTGGAAGTCTAAAAAATATGAATAGATAGTAAACAAATTCGAAATTCAAGATTCGGTCTTCCAGGTGCCGCTATTCAGTCGGAGAATTACGTTATTCAAAATTTGATGGTTCTAGATAGCGTTATTTTTTCACAATGCGAGAAACACACATGCATTCATGCAGATTCTTAATTTCTTTAAATATAATACAGAGCGATACCATTAGGTGGCTACAATTTGAAAAGTGATTCGACGCAAAATACTGTTTCAAGTCTAATAAGCCTCTTGAACTAACGCCCATTTGGGCTAATAAAAATCGTATATTTGTAAAAAAATCTAGAGTAGCTTCTAGCGTTGTTTTCTCATAAGAATCAGAGGCATAAGTGGTATTTTTGGAGATGTATCGATGATACCAGATAACCAACATGTACCAAAATTAGTCATTAAACAGCTGGATTAACTATTAAGCAAAATATACTAATGTTTGAAAAGAATGTAGTGAAATATTACTAGGCATCATAGTGTTTTGATCTATTGAATTATTTTAAGGAAGGCACTTGATGAAAGAGGGCACTTCAAAAATTTCCCATTGCCGATTTTACCATGAAATATATAGTGTAGATAAGACAGAGAGAAGGAATGCGGGAAAACGAAGTGTACAATTTATGTGCAGGCACCAAAATCTTTTAAATTCTTAGGCATCTAAAAGTCTCAAGTTCTCGTTATAAATCTTCTTATCTTTGAACAAGCACTTCTGTTTCTAAAACAATTTAAATTAATGTGTCGCGATCCCACTTCAACCGCTTGAGCATACTTTTGATCCAGCCGCTTAAGTACTCGTCTCCGAAGTGAAAGGTCCGCGGCTCGAAGTTCCATGACAGAAACTACGATGCTTCCAACTTCGTCGATATATGGCACCACCATATAGTCCGTTACAAATGAAGTAAGAAATGAGAATATGAGTTTAAATCTATTTAGAGCAGACCCAGATTTGTTGTAGATACAGGGCACATCAGTTCAGTTATTTACCAAACGTTGAAGCAGTTATAGATGGATAGTAAACGAATTATTGTAAGAGTCGAATATCATTACATCGCAGCTATATAAACTGCACTGGGCAGTCGTCTTTAATTTAGCGATTTCAATTCTTCGTCCCTAGCGAAAATCCGTGACGTAGCTAGAGGAAGCAGACCACCACAAGATGAACAGTCATAAGGCAGTCAGCCCGTTGTTTGAGTTTTGATGTCAGGTCGGCCTACCAGCATTTAACCATCTTATCAAATCGGTTATTGGTGAGATGCCAAATTGTGATACGAAACCGAATTGAGGATAGAACTGTTTTTACACTACAGCGAGCACTCAAAGAAATTGCAGACACTTCAACAGCTCCACTTTCTAACCTATACCTTCCTTAGTCCATCGAAACTGTTGACCGGGAAATAAAAATAGCTATTAAATTACGATCTTAATAACATAAATAACAAAAAGTTCTTCGTTGAGAGAGAAATACTTCAAAAAGTGTTTTACTGTTTGGGAAGACGAAACCGTGGAATGGAAAGGCAGGCACTTTGAACTTCTACAATTCATTCTAAAATGCAGTCGCCAAAAAGAAATTGCAAATACTGCAATTCTAATTCAAAGTTTCCTGACAGTTGCTGTAAGTATTGTTGCGAGAGGATTTTTCTAGAGACAAATCGGTTAAGAAGTACTTAAAAATACGTATCTTGGATTTAATAAATACAATCCTGTCTATAGACGAGCAACTACAGTAACAAAACAAACTTCTGGAATGTCTTCTACAATTTTACTAATAGAAAAACAAGTAAAATAGTACTTTAAAATGCTACAAAAGTTTTATTTAAAAAATTAACACAGAGGTTTGAATCGTTTTCACATTTTATAGACTTGACTTTTTGGTGTGCGTGAAAAGGGCAGCAAATGAACCGCCCCAGACAGCAAAAGCTCCAGCTAAGCCACTGCCAAACATAGAAAAAGTAAAAAGAAAAGATTAAAAACAATGACTCAAGTTTCATGGTCCGAGGAATGAATGATTCAGTGTGAATTTCACTTCTTATAGTCTGTTATTTTAAAACAGGCACTTCAAGGTTGTAGCGAACATCCCCTCATTTATGATTTAACATGTGTCCTTATCACGCACAAAGAAAATTGGGGGATTTTAGCAAATCAGAGAATTTGACCTTTTTTCCCACAGCAATCCCACAATAGTTTTTAAGTGCGTGTTTTAAAGTAACAGACTGTAATAGCTGCACGCTTCTCGGGATTCAGTTTCATACTTGCCATATATCTAAAGCATTTAAAAAAAACTGTTCTTAACTTATATTACTTACTCTTGTATTTTGCTACAATTCACCAGGAAACAGAAGATTAATATCTGCACTTTTAATTTAATTTTTGCTATTTAGAAACTTATTTTTAAGAGAAGATTTAACAATATTAATATATTCCTTATCACGTAGAATTAAATTACACACTGACATTGATAAAATCAATTGCTATACTGTGACATCATCTGCCACCACTGCTGTTCTGTCATGTATTTTCTTCTCCTTTTTATATTTTACACAGAATTTTTTTTTTCTTCTGATTTTTTTTCTGATAGTAATTTTTTCCATCCTTCTGCAATAAACAAATTAATGTTTTTTTTTTTAGTCAAGGCCCGATTAATCGAGAGCTGACTTCAGTTTATAAACTTTTAATGTATTTGAATATTAAATTTAATACATATATAAAGATTTATGCAATGTTTTCTGAATAATTTTTCACTTTCACCAGTAGCTTTTTAATTGATAAGAACTAGTTTTTATTGGAATTCTGAGAAAGTGGAATAATTAAAAAATATTTGAAGTCAACATACCATTTGCACGACACAACTATAAACGATTTATGAATTATTCCAGAATTAAATTAGTTCAAGGATTTGAGTTGTCATGAAAGTATTCTATATTTAACTACTGATATTTTCCTAAATAAATAAATTTTTATAACACAAAGAGACATATAATGAAACAAATTATAAAATTTTATTTAACATAATTTTTTCAGCTTTCACACAGATATGGAATGACAAACAGATGTAATACATTTCTTTATTCATATTAATCAAGTGGTTGGACCATTTTGTATTGATTTCACAACTGAATATGATTTCTGCATTAAAAACTTGCATCTTTTAAGTTTGTTATTAAAATAATGTGCCAAAGTACAGAATTAGTACAATGCATACGTTAAAACTTTCAAATTCACTCATATGTTGGCACAATGTTACATATACTTATTTAATAATGAGTACTGAAACTAAGTAAGCAGAGTTGATACAAAAGATTTTTTCTTTCAAGAAAGAATGCATATTTTTGAGTAACTGAATTCAAGATGTTTTACAATGTAAATGCACTATAAGGAAAGAAATATCTCAAATTAATCCCATGTCTTACTTTCAACAATAATTTCAGAAGGAAAAAAATTACAGTATGAGCTGTAGACATTTTTATTCCTTTAATAGCAATAAATCCCATGGATGTTCATAGAAAAGTATCCAATACAATACAGTAACCACTGGATTAATTACTAATGGAATAAACATTTCAGGTACATAAAACTAGAAATAATATGACTAGTTTTTTTTGACTAGATTAATGCATTATATAATGACATATTATAATAAAAGAAGCACTTTAAGATTCTATGTCAACACATGCAGTAACACAGATATTGCACAGAAAACAGTGAAAAATATTTTTTTGGAATAATTTTACAAAAAAAGACAAATTTTACTGTTTTTCAATTTTCCTGAACAAGGTTACATGTGTGATTTCTGATGCACATTTTCAGTGTCAAACAGTGTCTTTTATTTCATTGCTCTATGTGCAACATACTTGATCAGAATCACACTAATATCATGATTTGGGCTGAATTTAACAGTTTTTTAACATAACAATCTGTTTCTTATAAGCATTCTAATAACAAATCCATTCAGGGATCTGATCAACTTAATAAGAAATACACTTTTGAAATTAATAGCCTACAAAACAGTTATGTAACACAACAAAATACTAGCCAACAAAACAGTTATGTAACACTCATAAAATTATTATACAATAAAATAATTTTAAAAATTTAAAACTTCATAAAATTACTATTCTTCCTAATTTATAAAATTTCTTAAAACTAGTATTCAATACTATAACCATTTAAATAAAATTAAAAACCACTATAAAAAAAGTTTGTATAAAAATTAAAATCATGCATATATTTAAAAAAAACTCTATAAAAAAGCTTTTATACAAAAATTAAAACTATACATACACTTTTAACTAAAGCTTGCTACAATGACTTTTATATATAATAAAATATGACTACTTATTAGAAATATATTTTAAAATTTTAAATCTGAATTAGAACTATAGAACACAATTAGCATCTCTTTCTTTACTGTTTCAATTCTTAACATGGATCTTTAACAATGAATTGCTGTAAGTTTTATTAACCAACTCAAATAAAAGCTTATGCTAGATTTGAAGATGATAAAATGTACTGTACTCTTTAAGCAATCAACGATTACTTTCTCACTTCATCCCTTGCAATTTTTAATCACATACAAAGCCAGGTAAGAAATATTATATATTCTTCCTCTTGTTAGAGAATTTAAACATGATGCTAAGCTCTGAATTATAAGAATCTCAAAAAAATGTGTGAAATCCTAAAAATTTACCTTTTCTTAATTGAAAATGAGCTCTTTTATTGGACATTCACCTTGAGAAGAATGAAAAGAACCTGTTACATAACAGTGTATGTAAACCGACACCCAACATTATTTAAATATTAGTTATTTTTAGTAAGTGATAAAATTTCCTATTTGACATGGTAATTAATTAACAGTTACATTTGCAGTCTGATCTTAATAATCTGCCAAGCATAAGAGTATCATTTAAACAAAACTGTGCCAGTTTTTAAAATCTTATTGGCTGGTTAAAGCATAAAAGCCACAGGCACAAAAATTTTCAAATTTATTACCTAAGCCCTCCAGAAAAAAGCATATTCTTTTATCTTTTCTGAAAAAGAAACAATTAAAACAACAAACTGATTACATAATGAAAAGAAAAAGGTTAGGAAATTGTACAGCTTATTTGCAAACAATTACAGCAAATATAAAATTTCAAATTCATGTAGCATACAAAATACATAAAATGTATTTATAAATACTGTGTATGACATCACTATTCTATGATCGAACAAATATATTCCCATCATAAATATAAACTGATGAGGAAAAGATTAACTAAATTATACAAAATATGACTATTTGCAGTAAATCGAATTATGATTAAATAAAATATACAAATACTATTTTTACCCATACTCTAATTTCCTGTCCTGGTATGCAGATCAGCAATACATAGGGGGGAAAAACTATGAAATCTGATTAATGTATTTTTATTATTTGATACAAGATTAGTGCATTTTTCTCTATATATTAAAAATTAAATAAAATAAACATTTGAAATAAATAAATAATTGGTTACAATTTAAAAGAAATAAATTCTAGATTAAATAAACAAAGTAATTTAAAACTAACTTCTGGTTCAGGATAGAAAGTCAGGAGACTTAATGCCCTACTTAGTTTTCCAGAGAAATAACTATGAACTCAGAAGGAGATTTAAAATAAACCTATGTATTGTAACTTGACAAACTACATAACTCATATAGTACAAAACAACTATTTTGTACTGTTTGTGGGATTTAAGCTAACATAAAACATTAATGCAAAATTTAAGGAATTAAAGCATAAAATTCACAATTTAAAGTCCTGTTGTAAGCTTGGGCCCATTAATAACATGAACAGAACACAGCCAGCAGATTATAAGGCAATTATAGTAACTCTAAGTGCAGGATAAAACTGGTTCAGAGAACCTGCAGTCATTCTGAAACCTCTTAAGTAAAACTTGGTTCTATTTTAATTAATATGCATCCTGGTGGGAGCTGATGAAAATAGAATTGACAGTAAAGATAAAAATAATAAGGTAATGGGTAAAATATTTATCTTTACTGTCACTTCTCAGTAAAACATAAAATATTAAATTTTATTTTTTAGATTATAATTTTATACAATTTCAAACTATGCAAGATCTCTGTGACTTTGCGAGACTACTTTAAGAACCAGTGAGGGCTAGCAGAACAGCAGAAAAGACAATACTTTAGCAACAGGCAGCACTGATAACATATTTCAGATCTTAATGGTATTATGAATATGGTTAGTTATAAATTGCAATGAAAGCTACATAACATATCTTATGGCACAGTTTGCATGATACACTAATTAAATGATTAGAATTAAATTTTATCTCCAAATGCTGATCCTCACATTAACTGTACGTGGAAAATAAATGATCCTGTTTCTACGCAAAAATTCTGCTTAGTGGAGTTTATTTTGAATAATTTTTGTCCACTGAACTGCAGTCTGTATGTGGAGCAGTCTTTCCCATCTCATTTGTTCTAAAGTTGAGAAAATCACTAATTCAGTTTTTGAAATCACTGTATTATTTATTCTTCACTTGAAAAAAAAAAAAGATTTTCCTTAATAATAAAGCTATATAACTTTCTTTTTCAGTTAACTCCTACTAAATCTGTAGACAATTATAAACAAAGAGTTAAAATCAGAAACCAAAAGAAAATACTAAACTTCCCATCTGAAAAAAATAATACTCAGTATATTGTAAAACATTTGTGTCTTAGGACTGTACTTTCCTGAATATAGTGAAAAAACAACAAAAATTAATCATTTATGGTTATACTAAACTGTGCTAAATATAAAATGTTAACATCATTTTTGAATTACTTGCAATGTTTCTTTCAATTCAAAATCTGTTTACTTCTGTTGCGACTCTTGGTAAATCAGCCTGCAGCTCTTCTGTTTTCCTGAATTCTAATAGGAAGGACTTATTAGCATGAAATTTGGCCACCCAACCATTAATACATATATTCGAAACAAAAACATATGAAAAGCATATACAAATTCTTCTGAATGAGAAATATCAGGGTTCGTACACATTTCTGAACATGAAAATTAAGTACTATTAAGGTCTTTTAAGGACCATTAAAGAAAAAAATTAAGGACCTATCACCAAATCGGAACTGCATAAATTCAGTTAAAGTCTATGCCTGAACTTCACTTTCGTTATACCTGTAGCATTCAATATTTTAACTAATTAAGTTATTTTTAGTTCCTATCGATATCTCGAAGTTTCAGTTGCTGCCCGAATTTAGCACGAGCGAGATATTTATGCAAATCGCAGATA
>KK116928.1:0-100748 GCA_000611955.2 Stegodyphus mimosarum
CTGCAATTAACTACACATTAATCCATAATTCTAAACTAACCAAAAATCACTACATAACAAACGTTTTTAAATCAAAATCTTGAAAAAGCAAAATAATTTGAAATTTAAAAATCAACTGACACTTTGAATTCTCAACTAAACAGAAGACAAAGAATTTTACTTTAGTGTAAAAAATATCTGACGCTCCAAACTAAAACCCGAATTTAAATTAAAAACAAAATTGCTATTGAAATGTTGAAAATGTGCAATTAAAATGAGGAAATAGAATATAGGAAAGTGAAAAAAAGCTAGAGCAATATAATTAATATTCAAATTTCCAAATATTTTATGTACTTTAAAATTTGTAATATTATATATTCCTGAGAATATAATCATATTACGTGAATAACTTCCTCTATAAGATATCACCAGCATTTGCAATGAAATGAATGGAATTTGCTGCTTGCTTTTACATTGCAGGTGCAAATGTTTCTATTGATTTTGGAAGCATACTATAGTATTCTTCCTGCATCATTTCTAAGACAATAGTTCTGCTATATTTCTCGATATGGCATCAAGAAGACTGAGGCGCAAACTATGCTTTGATTTTGATTCAAATGAGCAAACAATACAGATTATTGTTAACCCATTAATAACTAGGGTTATTAATAACACATGAAGACAAAGATGATAAAAAAGGAAATTTCGGGGTCACTTTGTATAATCGTGAATTATATCGCTACATTTTGGACATCAGACAAAACCCAGATACTGAATTTTGGCTTTGCTATCGCAGTTGCCTGCAAAGACAAAATGTTTCGTAGGCTGATGAGTTAGTTTCAAAAGTTCCGTTTTAGAAATAAAAGTATTTCCACGATTTAATAAAACATAAATTTTGTGTAATATTATGAAGAATTTTGTTTTAAATATCGAGCAAGAAAAAGAAAAAAAAAGGGCTCAAAATTCAGATGTGAAGCCTAAGAAAAAAAACAGCCGATTTATAGAATTTGGAGTCCAGGTTTTGTTAGAGGCCAGGACTATCTGTCTAAGAAGAGGATGCCTACGTGAAGGAAATTGTCTAAGGAAAATTGTCTCACATCAATGTTACACATAAATTTGGATTTGAAACAGGCAATAAATAACCCTGATTTTTCTGTCGTTAATTAATATAAATTTTGAAACCAATTATTCCCATTTATCAAACCTTTTATGAAAGTCTACGAAATGAATTAGTGTTGACTGAATAAATTCAGTGCCCTTTCTAAAAGCACTTACATAATTACATTGACATTTCAAAGTATCAATAGGTGGTATTCTTAACATTCATCAAATCAAACCTAAAGTTTCATTTAATCTAGATACTTCAAACACTCGTTCAGTAACTTGAAAAGTTGAATATTATCCACCATTTTTTAGTGTTATTAAAAAGAATGAAATTCATACATTTTTCAGATGTCACATCTCCGTTTGGCTTGGGTATTAAAATTTTAACTTTCGTCTTTTACTCTTGGCTGAATAGATAATCAGGCGTTTGAAACAGGCCAATTAGTACCAGCATTTGATTCGAAGACTAATTGTATAAAATAAAGTATTATTTGATCTCCAATAATTGTTAACCATATTATAAATTACTAATTATTTGTAGATATGCACAATGCTCAAATTCAGAGAGCAATAAAACAGAGCCATCCTGTTTCAAAATAAAACAGAAGCAAATAGAATTTTGCAGAATAGAAATTTTTAAAAGAAATTCAGAACTGTAATATATTAAAAATATTAGGATGCTTTCAGTTTTAGGATAACATGCGCCACGCAATTTTCCACGAAACGATGTACGCACGAACATACCTACTGGTCACCGTTAAGTTAAAAATATTGTTCTCCTCTCTTATAAAAGCGTTCATGTTTTCGAAGTATTGTCATTAGAAAGTTTTTTTTTTTAAATATGGCATCCTATTCACTTCTTTGTTTTCCTATAAAATATATTTCTTACGCTTCGGAAAACTTTACCCAAGTCGAATTGAACAGATGATGAATGTATACTTACCAGCTACTACTATCAAGTTAGTGGTTATCTTTTTCTAGAGAAATGTGTTTGTCACTTGAAATTGGAAAATTGTGGAAAAGATCCAAGTATTATTTAAGTTTTCAAGAAAAGAGTGAAAGAAGCGATTGTGACAGTAGTCTCATTTTCTGGTAATGATTATTACCTGATAGCTCATCTTTACTTAATAAAGATATATTTGTATCCTGTCCTCTGTATTCTGTATACTGTATTTATTGGCGTATTTTCCTCCCTTTTCCTACTAATATTATCACTTGAAAATCGGAGGATAAAAATTTGTGATTTATAATATTTCTGACGAGACGGCTTATATGACAAAATAGCATATTAAAAAGCCCACATAAACGCACCCTAATATTATTATGCTATGTATTTCAAGGAACTTAATCAATTCAACGATGTTTTTTTTTCACTTACACAAAATACTTTTCCATTTGTATATACATTTTGCTTTGTTACCATATATCAAAAATTTTTAAATCCAATCCTGAAATATTCTAGGCGGAAACGTACTCCACGGGGAGAAGTATGCAAATAAGTATAGTATTTAAAAAAATTAGTGCTTCCTGTTCATCATATTACTTCTATGAGTACGCCAGGGGGAGAAATATGCAAATAGGTACAGTATTTAAAAAAAAATTAGTGAACTTCCTATTCATCATATTACTTCTAGAAAAGGAAATTTTAATTAAAATTTGAAGCTTTATTTAAGTATGTAAGTTATTTTCTAATCTTATCTCATTGTCATAATTTCTTGTTTAAATTGCAACAAACTTTATACAAAACCATTAGTAAATACAGTGTAGTCTCATCTGAAGGACAGCAGACATTATCCAAATATTTTAAGCTACGAAGTATAAGTTTTTGTGTCATAAAATATATTACTAAATAATCTGAATTTTTCAGAATATTCATTATATTATTATTATTATCCACGTTATTTCAAATATGAATTTAATTACTCTTCTGCGTTGGTGAATAATTTACTGATTTCCGCAGGTGAAATCCCAAATTCAGCTGCAGTCCAGCGCACACATCTATTAAAAACTTGCATGAGTGATTATGTTTTGCCTCAAGGTTACCAGAGATTTCAAGCAGAGCGAACGCATAGATGGCCATGATGAGAAAGGTCGAAACTCATTGGCGATTGATGATTTGCTTCAAATTATCTGTTGGAGTGACTCAGTACATAGATTGTACATTTCTATGGCAAACGTACTCGACTTATGTTGAAACATCGATGTAACTTGCATGCTGGGCAGTTAATTTTAAATGTAATTTTTGTTTTGCCCAGTACTTTTAAATCAACATTAGCCTTTACCTTCATACCTCCTAATATTCCCGGAAGCGTTGATGAAATAGAGCTTTTGTTGTTTGACATATACTTGTCGTCGCATCATTTTAAATAGCTTTACTGTCAGAAAACTTTGACTCCGTAGACCAATCTTCATAATCAAGGAAAACGGGAGTCAGAGGAACAAAAATCTAGAAAAGAAGATTATAGCACAGTAAGAAACCCACTCTTCTTGCTAACACGCCCTGTGCTCAAATTGCGACATAGCGCCCAAATGGTCGAAAGATACAACAATAGCTTGGCTTGTATTGCAGTACAACTCCGTTTGTACTGCAATACAAGCCAAGCTATTCTGTCACGGATGATGTCATTTCTTAGATTTATTCTACAGAAGATATCAAAATTTTCTTTAAAAGACAATTTCAATTACTGCAAATTTCTGTAAATATTTTAAGAGAAGGGTGTTTTAAGGGAAGGTCGTTATGTGGCGTCATGATATTAATATGTATCAAACTTTTGAAGTTATTAATTATAATTCTGTTCTTATTATTAAGCCTTTCGGAATTTAATATTAAAACATAACCATTAATTTTTTTCATTATTTTCCTCACATGTAGCATATGGATGCACCAGTTTTCCTTAATATGCTCAAGTATGATACTGCGCCTAGATTGCTAGCCTTAGTGTGCCTTGCTGTAATCAACGTAATCCATTCCAGTAACAAATAATTTGCTCATTGATTTAAAATACTGCAAGATGTAATTGTCCTATCACAAAGTGTTATTTCTGTACATTAAGAATTTTTTTGCAGCACTAACGTGTTTAAAAAAATAACCTTCGAAAAGAAAATGTAATTTATCCGAAATGAATAGCATTGACAAAGTCTCCATCTAATTTCTGCAAATAACCCACTTTCAAAAATAAACTGTTTTCTTCGACGGTTTCTGATAAATATATCTCACTTCGACATACATCGCACTTTAAAAAAAAAATAAAGAAACTTAAAGTATTGAGTCGTATATCAATTTTAGATATCCCCAGAGAATTTAAATGTCTGAAACGCAATCGCATTTTAGAGTGAAACTTAATGGATAATGTTTTGCCAGAATCAGTTATTTTGTTTGATTATATTGTTCAAGATTTTAACCTGGCTCATTTCCAAAATAATTTTCTGGCTAAGGCACTCTCATTTATGTTAATGCATTTTTCATACAAGAAAAATAAACTTTTTTGTTCCGCTTGATTCGATTTCTTCGACACTCCTCTCTCTCCCTCTCAGCTTCCTTACGCCTCTAGTGCTTCTCCAATGTATCAACGGAACCCTTTCAAATAAAGTTCACTTCCTGATTACAAATCTGAAGAGTAAAAAAATAAAGTTTACTTCTTGATTAAAAATCTGAAACGTAAGTCACACATTAAAAAGACTTAAGAGATCCTGCAGGAGGAATTTGATTTAATTTTTCAATTATTTCAACTGAAAACACAAGAGGATTATCTGCATAGAGCAGGCAATATTTTAAGAGAACTTTAATATCCCTTATTTAAAATAATAGGAAAACTGCAACAATGGAATATCTTCTTTCTACTACTAACTAGTAAGGGTTCATTCTAAGAAGTTTAATTCAAATAACAAGTGATATTTTAAATAGCTAATGAGAGAAAATTTTGACATACATCAAAAAATGCTTAATGTTAATAGACATAAGATACTTTTAAGATTAAATTAGACTGCTTTGATTATCGCAAATTGTGCAAGTGCTATCTCTCTAAGAGAAAGAAAGCCATTGTGAAGGATTTTCTAAGGCGATATGGCTCTTATTCACATTGCACATGGGAGACCCTACGAAACCCTCCATGCAGGCAGTTCATTTTCCAGGATTTGAACTGATATCTAACTATCAATGTTTAACATTCCTACGGCTTTACCACAGTTGAGCTAAGATATTTTTAGAGTTTATTTATTTTTAGAATAATTTATTTAAGAATATAAATGACATAGTTTTAATGATCATTTTTGATTAATAAACCATTTAGAAACTTTTTCTCTTACTTCTGTAAGGAGAATGATGGAATAATTAAATAAACAAACTTTTCGAATAGCCAACGATGTGCTTACCATACACTTCGAAAGTCACAAGAAACGTGTTCTCCTTCCTTAAACTGAACTCCACCTAAAGACGTTGGAGGGAGGGAGGGAGACATGACGCCCTCAAATCAACTTGTTCAAGTACAATGACGAGTTACCGTTTCTCTTTTTGATTCAGTTGTAAGGAAGGGAGAAGCCTTATCAATAACGGAGCGGTTAAGACTGCCGAAGTTCAACCCGGGTTCGAACCCGAGGGAAAGGGCTATCAGCATGGCTAATTTTCCTGGTTTCCCCAACATATAATGTAAATACGAGCTAGTTTCCCCTAGAAAGTCTTTCACGAAAGCTCTCCTTCTCTTAGGCAAATATCCCTTCTGTGCTTTGATATATTCAAATAACCTAACCTAACATCAGTTGGGAGAAAAGCGGAGTTTGGGAGAGAGAAACAAAAATCGTCAAAAAAAGACTGTCTTCTTGCCCAGAAATGAACATGAGACCATCGAATAATAACCTTGATGGGTTAACCGTTTCTCCCGAGAATAATGGCTTTATGCGCTAGTAATGAAGATGGTATTCTTGAGGTTAAAAAAATGCTGTAATCCTGTCACTCAATTCTTCTATCTTTTAAATTCTGAGACTGCCAGAATTCTTCATAAATAATATTCAAGATAGTGTTTTCTACCATTAATAAAATTCATGGTTCAGTCTTTAAAGACATTATACCAGATTTGACCCTCGAGGAATTTATATCGTTTCTCAGCACGTTTCAAAATACATCGCTGAGTTAAGAAAAAATTAAAATTGTTCATTCAATCCTTAAATCCTATATCAAGAAATAGAAAATTTATAAATTTCTACACATTAATTAGTATTGGTCTCTTGATCATTCTTGCATTATTTACTAAAATTATTCAAGCTATTAACTTTCTATAATTTTATCTCTTCAAAGAAATCTAGTTAATGAACTAGCTTTCCTCTAAAGCTGTCTAAGTTAGTAAAAATCTGTCAAGGTTTGACATCTTTTACAACTGTAAATGTGAGTAAATCGTAGATAGACGTAAAGCGAAGAGAGTAAGTACAGAAACTTTGGAAGCACGTAAGAGGCCCTTTTATTTAAAACTCAATAACATGAACAGAATGCAGTCCTGTTGGTTACAAGTCAGCCAGCACTTATGGCAAGAAATTCAAATTAGGAATTCAAAAGTAAAGCTAAATTTAAATAACAGCCAAAGCTACACAGAGCAGTGTAACCGCGAAGTTGTCTCTGAATTCACCGACATGACTTTAAACTATCGAGAAGTAGCAACAACGCCGAAGATAGGAAATCTAACATGGCCTTCAAACGCTAGAACACGCTTTGGCTTAACCATCTGAAACCCCCACTTGAACAGACGCGAGCTAATTTGTATTGCGGTGGGAAAACGGAAAGAGAGAAGTGACACTACAGATTCAAAACATAAAATAACTGTTATGTAAGTTAAATAAACCTTTACGAAGTCTATCTAATTATTTTTCCTCAGTTTCCAAAAGTTTGTCAACAATTTATCTCATCAGTTAGACGTTTATTAATTTTTCTTTTTTCATTTCTATTCTGCTCAATAGGTGCTATATGCCAGTTTTAAGATGATATTACGAGAATTCATCTGCAGGATACTTGTTATCAATGAAAACAAATGCCACATAACTTACTGCAATCCGTAAAGATCGTTTATTTAAAATCAATGGAAGCTTAAGTTTTGACAAGTGTAAGCTTTCGGGATTTCGACATAACTTGCCCTACTTTTAAACTTTGATCAAATACTGGATCTCGAAGAATGAAACTTGTGATTGAAGACTGTAGTACGAAAGATAGTTTTCACCGTAACTGTTTGAAGACATGTCAGAACTCATTCCTCCCGGATGTTACTTATGTTCCCAAAATCATTCTTGAAAACACCTTACAAGTACAAAGTACCATTACCTCAAGATTAAGTTATCATCGTTCTTGGAACAACTTTTTAAAAGTCTGTTTTGACCAGCCTCTTAATTGAAATATCCTCATCATAGAGTTCGCTTTTCCGAGGAATACTATGGACTGAGAGACAAACATAAAAGCCTTGGTTACTTTCTTCTTTCATATTGCTTCCCCCTTGTCTTTGGTATATTCGTTACGGTCTGAAATAAAATTGACATTCCTCAAAACTCTCTCACCGATATGTCAAAGTTTCGTCATGTCGAAATCAAAACGGCTGCTTAAGAATGCTACAAAAAACCTAGTTTTATAATAAAGATTCATCAATAGTTTGTCTGCTTAAAAATAACTATAAAATCAAACCACCAAAATCAACTTTGCATTTAATTTCGGTACAACTTACAAATCGTGACTGGCTTTGGGGCGAGGGGAAGAAAGAAAAAGGAAAGAAAAAAGAAAGTTGTAAATGTAGTTCTCTGATATAATCGCTTTTGTCGTGTTAGAAAAATAATCTCAGCGTAGATGTAATTCTTTTGTCACAGGAAACAAAAGTCTGAATTGAGGTGCCTTCGTACGCGCCAGAATGTCGAAATTGAATAACAAGATTTACTTATTGGTAGGGTAGAAAAGAACATAAAAACTGATCAACTTTGAAAACGATCTCAGTTGGACAAATGCTCTCCCTTTGTTATCATTGGATTCATCCTTTCTGTTCACTCACTTCTCAATCGAAGTATGCCCACTTTGCAATTAATTTTGACGATACAATTTGTGATAAATGGCTAAATAAATACATAATAAAAGTACTTCGGAGGTCCGTTTTCCAGAGAGACGTTTGCAAGAAAGGCAAAAATTTATATTTACCTTTATTTATTAAATAACTAAATAGCTATCTTCAGTTATATATGTCTGAAACTGAGATACAGAGCCGTGCCTATATATTTTTCCCCTGAGGCAAAGCGGTAAATGTGCGCCCCTGTACCCAATGCAAAATTATTTATTTACCTATTTGTGTATGGGGGGAAAGAATAAATAAATAATACTAAATGATGCTTGAAAACATAACATTACACAAACACGCGCAATATATATATATATGCATTATTGCATCTATATACATATAGAACAAATTAACTATATTTACATGTATTTTATGCTCATTGAAAGTAACTATTTCAAGTTAAGTACAGTAACTCTTACAGTAATATTTAATTATAACTTTGTATATTCCACAAAGTGAAACATATATAATGATTAACAATTTTGAAATGGAAATAATTAAAAATATGCTTGTTGGAAAATGGCAAGTAATATTAGGTAGTATAAATAAAACATCTGCGCAAAATTTATGGTATAAACTTTACTAGCATATTTATAATTTAATTTTTCTTGCTTTTAAAGAAGCAAAATCATCAATAATTTTTCAAAATCTGTTTGATTACTTAACTCATGTTCTACAGAGAGAATGACTGTGTTTGAAAATTTTTCTTGGCCTAGTGAACATCTCATATAGTTCCTTATTATTTCAAATTAGCTAAAGCGTCTTTCGCCTCTAGCTACAGTAACTGGCGACGTTAAAAAAATTCTTAGCGCTTCTTCCACATTCGGATAGCACTGAACTAAATTATAATCGTGAATTATTTTTAAAAGTTCTAAGCTTGTAGCTGCTTTTGTATCCAAAATTATTGAGATAGTATGGTTTTTAAAACTAGATATTTCTGACTGAATTTCTTCAGCGTTCATATCATTCAGATATTTAAGTGCTAAGCCATAAGCCGTTGCCTATTTCTTTATATAGCTGGATTGTTTATAACACAAAATTCTTTTAATAACCACTGCGGTATTCCAAAATTAAGTTAAAAATAGTAAGTTTTAAAAATAAATTTCTGACTCTTTGATCGAATAGCTAGCTAATTTTTCGCCTCTTCTATTTGTTCAGCTGAGGCAAGTGCCTCATGTGCCTCAGCCTCGTCCCGGCCCTGCTGAGATATATGACTTGAAATTTCAAAAGAGAAAATAACTTCTATTTAATTTTGGGAAAACGTCTAAGTAGCTTTTATATTATTGGCATTCATTGCTGCCTTTTTATTTCTTACCTAAGAAACATAGTTGCGTGCTACTGAAAAGTAAAATTAATAATCAATGAAACTTAAAAAACAGAGTAAAATTTTATTTTCTGGAATCTCTTAAGACGGTTTCAAAGATATTCTTTGGCAAATCAAAGTTATTGTTTAATAAATGGTGTCCATAAGCAAAACAGAACTAGATTTTTCAAAAATTTTGATTCAGATTTTTTTTCTTCTTGAATCGGGAGAGGGATCGTCTTTTTATGTTAACGAAATAATAGACATTTTGCTACATACTTTGGTTTCTTGTTCAAGTAATACAATCACATATGTATAAGACAGACATGTAAGGAATTATTGCCGAATTTCTCAAGCAATATAATGTTTTAAAGAAGGTTATTTCTAATTATAACTTAATTATTTTACTACTCATTATGCATTTCTAACGCCTATAAAATATTTAAATTTCCTGTAATTACCAATATCACAATTATCATATTCAAATATAATAAAGTTTAAAACAATATTGCTATTATAGTATTTCACGTTCAACATTACTTTGGTATCGAAGCTTTACAAATATTTTTGTTAGTATTTTAGATTTGTGAATATTTTGCTAAAAAATCGCTTTTGACAGAATATCCACAAATATAAAAATCTAACTTCTGCTTTTACCATTTAAATAAATTCATTCTTCATTACTTAACTTCTTAATACTTTCTTTAAACTAGTAATACTACTTCATTCACGATCTGTAAATATGCCTGTGAGTTCTACGTTCATTAAACTTTTTATAATACAAAATGTCTCACATTAAATACAACAAATAGTTGCGATGAAGCATCAAACATAAAACATTTTCACTGGTAGTTTGACCAGCGTTTCAAATCTTAGTGAGAGACACCTACGTGAGTGGTCTCGTGATTTCCTCGACCTTCAGCCCAAATATGAACTATTTTCCCAAACATAAAACTGTTTTGAAGAAGTGCGTTTTAGCATACTTTTATTATAACTTTTAGGCAATTTGTTAAATACTACAATCCGTTAAGCTCTTGTACTTCGAGTGAGATTACTTGAACGAATGCTTAATGTTAATCCATTGCATTAAAATTTAATGACACGTATAGTAGGGTTTAGTAATACTGCAGAAATTTTAAAATGATTATTTTCATCGCCTATTGTCTGGAGAAGTACTGGTGTCTTTTAAACTAATAAAATTCAGTCTTATATTGGCCTTAATTTTAGAGAAATTCTGTGTGCATTTAAAAGAATTCGAGGCAAATTTCTCTATTTGCAAGTTTCTCTTCACAGTTTCGTCCAGACAGATTTCAGATTTGCCTCTTGAAGAAGATTTTCTGTACCAGATTCCCTTGAATTGCATATTTTCTTTAAAATTATCAATTTCAAGGGGTCCAAATTTATCACTTATCAGGCATCTGTAAACTAGAGAACAAGAAGGTTTTACTCCTCTTAGATTAATTTTAAATCCAAACGTAAAACATGAAGATCTCAAACGTCCAAGGGCTGACGATACCCAAAATATTTCAAAATTCATCAGATGAGCATCATATGTTATTTAATTTTACGTTCTGATACTATTATTTTTATTAAAAAAATTAAGGCATTAAAATCTAAATTTTGATTAAATCTAAAATTGAGAAATGTTCAATACTTTAATCGACTAATTATTATTTTTATTATGTAGAAATTAATTTGAGTAACGTAAAAATATCTTCATGGATAGTAACAAGCTTTTATCACTTTTATTTAAAGTCAAACGAGAAACAAAATTTAACGGAAGGCTCTCTCTTTTACTTTAAAGAGCCGGGTGTGTTTAATGCGTAGGATTATTAACGAAAAATTGAGGATCTTATAGAACAAATAAAACAAGCAAACGATTTTACACACGTATATATTCTATTTTTTATTTATTGCATTTATACATGCAAAATGACGTTATGTAAAATTGGTCAGTGATATGAGAAATAAGATACATAATTTAAGATGTCTGCAGTTATATTCCTAGTAAATAAATTGCCAAGTGCACTTGGACAGCTACTTGGCACCATATCGAGATTTAAATGCTGTATCGCAAAGTCAAATGCCTTTCATTTTGTTTGATGTCTCCATCGAAATCTCCCATCATAATAATAGAAACATCTGTAACTAACTCTTCATTAATCAATAAAGTAGTCTCACAATATTTAATCACAATATTAAACAAAAGCATCTTCAAATCTCCTTAATTAGCAATTGGATGAACATATTATACGCATGCTAGAATAAATCTTGACTGTCCATTATAAATTACATCAAAGATACAAATATTGCTTGCTTCTGAATCCTGCATTCTCTTACGCTGCTTAACAGTAAATTCTGTTAGTACACATCTGCTATACTCTTCAAATTCTATAAATCACAACACCACTAGCTTAGCGAAATGACACATCAACTGTCTACCAGATGACGTTGCTACTCACAAGCCCCAGTTGCGCATGTGCCCAGAGCTTTACAAAACTTTCGCTGTTTTTGACGCGTTACTATGAGTTATACCCTTTGTCCAATTTTTTTAAAAAATCTGTTGTGTTTGCTGATGTGCTCTTTCATCTATCTAATGATGTATTTAGATTGATTATAACATTTGTAGTTTCGAAGATATAAGCATTCGCGCACACCTCAAATAGCGTTTTAATTTTTGCTTTCTCACAGACCAACATGGAACGTAATACTATGTTAATATCAATTCAGAAATTATAGAATATGTGTAAATTTCCGTTTAGAAAGATGTGATATCGAATTTCCTTACATTTATTAGCTCAACAATAATAGAAATAAGGAAGCATTTTCTTTTTAAGTGTTGAAACACAACTGAAGTGCCAAACGAAACAACTGAGTACTAGTAAATGCTGCCCACCAGCGGCCGAGCGGTAAAGTCTCTGTAGTTTGACTAGGGTTTGATTCCAGGTTTGGCTGCATCTGAAGGCATTTTTATGATTCTCTTCATGTGTAGTGTTGATATGAACCAATTTCTCTTAGAAAGCCCTCCATGAAGGCATCCATTCCCTTAGGCAGCTAACCATAGCTTGCTTTGCAATAATAAACCAAAGCAACGTGGTTGGTTGTTTTCTCTCTCAGAGAACGAGTTAACACCAAGCACACATTCATGGTTTCCCCATATACAAGGTGAACACCTGAGAGTTTTCCTTAAAAGTCCTGTCAGGAAAGCATTTCTTCCTTTTTGCAACTAGCCATCGAGTGCTTTCACATAACTTGCTAAACAACAATAATATATACAATTCTTAGCGAAACGAATGTGCAATATTTAGTTCCTTGACTGAACGATTAAAATTATATACGCTAGGCAGACTTCCTGAAGTAAGCTTAAATTTCTTTTCATTAGATTGTCTCTTCTATGGATGATAGCCTGTGTATGCTATATAAACAATTAAATCGATTATGCTTCCGAACAAGAATTTAATATTTGTATTCCACATGTAATTTTTTTCTACGCCATCAAGCAAAATGCGATTTAAATTCTAATTTACGTAGGAAATGTGTAAGTTTTGAACCTTACAGAAAAGATATAGTGATAGATAAACTTTTGTATGATGTTAGGTTGTAGCTTTGTAAAGTACTGCGCGAAATGTCATGAAATTGTCATATTTTCTTCCTCTTATTATTAGTTTTTCCTTTCCAAGTGGAAAATTAATGCAATGTCGGAGAAACGAGTGGCTGACAGGGTCATTAGTGGTCCTGGAATTCACTAGGACATGTTTCGGGTGTTAAAGAAAATGAGCCTCATCATTTTCAACTGTTAAAAGGAAAATCTCAGACTTCAAATACGAAAGTGAAAGCATTTGGATGAACCACATGTAGGACGTCCATTGACGGAAACAATCTAAGAAAACACTTCAACGCTGGACTGAATATAATCATGGACAACGTCGAATGACTCTGAGAAACAGTGTATGAGCGTTTTCCGATCTCGACTAAATGCATGCGACATATTATCTATTAAGAACTGTTTATTAACAAAGTGTCGGGCCGACGAATTTTGAAAAATAAATACTGATTTCAGCTTATTTTATGACGAAAGGCTCCAATATCAATTCTAGGAAACAATCCTGCCAATCTCATACACAAAGTGAAAGGCGGTATAGCGGAGAAAGAGGCTTGGAAAATTGCGAAAGGAATCATTCTGCACCTACTCACCGTGAAGCAATTGCACAGGCTGCTTTGGTCGATTGTGTGTTCACTTCACTTCTCCGTCCATCTTATAACCTCCGACTTGGCTCCGCCAGATTTTCATCTGTTCCCTGTCACGAAGAGCTCACTTCGAGTATGGCACTTCAACACGGACGATCGTGTCATCGAAGCTGTTATTCAGTGGTAAAAGACTCAAGATAAACTATTCGATAAGATGACTGTAAACACATTGCAACCCGGAAAGCATATATAGAGGATCATTATACAGAGAAATCATCATGAGAAATTGTAGCTTGAACGTCAAATCCACTGAAAAACTCAAAACTTTTTATCCTTCCCTGATAGTTTATTAGTCATCAGTATCAAATTGATAAAAAAATCGAGGTATAAAAAATCAGAATGACTGAAAAACGCGCGGTGATAAGTTTCTTAAAAAAGTTTTAAATTATAAATGCAATGTAAAATCAGCTTTAGAAATTTCATCCTCTTCGTGTAGGTAACTCATCCCTGCGTGTATTTCATTCAGAGTTTGATTAGGTAAGGCTGTAGTCTGAGTAAACAATTAACAAAAATAAAGTTAATAAATAATACAAACTTGATAAAAAATAGCTCGTAATACCTAAATTGTTGTCTGGAATAGTAATAGAGATAAATAAGTACAAAAAAATACTTTCAAAAAATCATTTCCTAGGAACCTTTCTCTTCAATTATGTCGCTTGACCTCATGGACATTGATTCTACTTTTCAGTTGTTTCTTCGCTAATTTTCAGCCGTCGTTTTCTAAGAAATTTGTCCAAGTTCTGCTTTGTTAAGTTTTTCCCTTGTTTTGAGTATACAACAAATGTTAAACATTCTTAATAAAGTTGAGATCTGGCGATTATTAGGGTATCTGCAGTTAATTTTTTGCGTTATGAAACAATCAAAATCTTGTTACATTAGCTACGTGTTTAAAAAGTTATTCTGTTGAAAAGAAAATGAATCTGAAGGCCTCTCAGCTTTAATGCAATGCTTGATAAATTACCTCGCAATGTAATTCCTACTGTTAGGTCGTATTGGCATAATCATTAAACGCTATGCATCACAAAATCATTACATGAATACTGTCATGTTCTACAGTTGGTCTTAAAAACAGATTTCAAGGAAATGTTTTGGCTTGAGCTACAGATATTTTTTTATCTGAACTAAAAATATTAAAATTATTTTTAAAATATTATATTTTGCTAAAATTATTTGGTTTGTTGACTTACGCATTTTAAGAATAGAATATTACGAAATTGAACGAGTTATTACGGTTATATTGATGAGGCATTAGCGACCAATCTCGAACACTTACAAAAAGGGCTCCTGATATCTTTATGATTAATCTCAGACACACTTCTCTTTAATGATTATTCTCTGATATATTTCCCTCATTATCATACTCTTTTTTAACAACATGCCGAAAACTAAAAAATCTAAAACTTAACATTTTACTAACTCTAACTTAAATCACAATCATAAAAAGCTATAGTCTTTTGTCGTATTCCAATAAAGAACTCCCATTTTGCCGAATATTTGACAGCTAAAACCTAATTTAATTTCCTTACCAAAGATTTTACAATATTTCTTTTAAAAAACTTCAGTCTATTGTAGTTTACATAGCATCATGCTGTCAAAATTGCCACAAGTATTTTATAAAAGGACGTTGTTAGTTTGTAAAGGCATTTTTAGACCTGGAAGAAATTAGAAATAATTTCTTGCATATTTTTTTTATTTTCTTAATAAAACACGTATGCTTATACTAATTCTAAAAGTAAGCCAACGATTAGAAATATTTCGTCGTTCTTGCTTTGCATATTTATGTATACAAAACAATCTTATTCGTACAAATAGAATTTTTGGGGTGTGTGCGTATATGTGTGTCCACTGAACTGGCGCTCTGATCGCTTCGGTCATACTAAAAACGTTTGCATAGAATATTATGATTTAAATACGTAACTGCTAAGTAGTTCTAAGCTGTAGCTTTCCTCTGCTTTTTTGCTGCAAGATTCAAATTAGCAGAAATTAATACTAGAATTGATAAGATGGAACTTATGTTAGACATCCACTACGTATAAAGAAATTATAAATAAAGTAAATTAATATCACAACAGTAATATTGCTATAGTAGTCTATTTACCTTCCATGCCTACCAGATACTCGGTGTTTCGGTTTTTTTATCATTAAAGTCTTAGAAAAATTTTTCATGTTAACCAAGAGATAAAAAATCGCAGGCATTTGAATGAAAAAATATGTGTTAAGTAATTCCGTCTTTGCCCAGTGTGTATATGGTCACCCCAATTTATTTAGATTAAATTTACAAAGTAAGAAATAAGAAAATTCTGCATAACACTTTTTTATAATATATTTTATTGAAAAACATTTTTGTTCGTGTATATAGCTGATATGCAAAACGATAAAATCACGTATTCCATAAAACGCATAAAAAATCGAATGTAAACAATGAGAGTTTTAACTTCATTTACATAGAATTTGAAAATTTCTTTTCTCACTGACCTTTTATACTTGGCAACTTTAAATTAAGTTAACAGAAATAGTTAAAACTTTTTTACAGAGACAAGTTTGTTTGTTCAAAAAGCACCATAACTTGACAGTCGACTGACGGGAAATACTGTATTACTGTGAACGGCGGACGTTACTGAACTGCTTATGTCGGAACTAAACTAATTAATTGAACTGTTTAATGGCACTTGACATTCATTTCACGCCATTACTAATCAAATCTTCTTTCTCCGCAATATCATTCATTTGTACACATTTTCCAAAGTTTCATATCTGGAACAGAATGACTTATTTGAACCTTGTTCATCACAACGATGAATAACTATAGGATCTTCGAGAATAGGAGCGAGTTAAAAGAGGTTCACGTTCACAGCCATCCTTGCGACGGTTGTCTCTTCTTACTTTTCTAATAATTACATAACCAGCTAAGACCACAAGCTAAAAAAAATTTAAATAATAAATATTATAAATAAAGCTATCAACACATTATACAAAAATTCGATCAAGATATATTAATATTGAAAAGCAAAAGCTATTACAGTGAAACTACTTTAAATTACCATCTTAAAAAACACAACATTCCACTTCTCACGTCAGTTTTACAAAATCCCAAAATATCTCCATTAACCATCCATACATTTAAACCGTTTTTTCCAGTCTCTTGACAGAGACAAAACTTCAGAAAACTTTTAATTAAAAATTGGTTGAAAATAATAAATGAAAAATACTTTTTAACTTCGCCGTTACTTATTATATTCATAAATGCTTGAATGAAGTTTCAAATAACACTACAGCAAAATACTTTATGCAGGTAATCGTTATTAAGGGCGTATCAGGGATAATTGAACTGTTTAAAAACGATGTTTAAGAGTTGAGTAGTCTTGGAAAAGAGACAGAAGGTAAGGGAGAAATTTGTATGAACAGAGATAAAGATTTAAACTTAAAGTATAAATAGTAACTCAATGAGAGAACGCTTCCTTTCGCTTAATTTGATTGTTATAGTGAAAATTAAGACACAAAATACCTACTAAGATAAAATATCAGAATACACAGCCTTACTAAAGGTTTACACTTCATGTATGAATGAAGCAAAAGATAAAGATTTTTATATAACATTTATATTTGAAAGGGAAAAAATAATTTCTAATTCTACGTCTCACCACAATCAAATTAATAATTATTTTGAAACTAAGTAAAAATAACATTTAAAAAAGTAAAATATCTTTTGCTTTAAGAAGATTAAATTTTTAAACATGATGAAAAAATGTTGAATGTCACCTGAAATCTTTCTTTTAACTGCGCTTTCGAAAATACATCGTTTAATACTTCACTTCTTAATCTCCACAGTAACGTTGTGTCGATATTTAATTACACTGATTAATTTTGGTTTGCCGTAAGTAGATATTAGATACAACATAATACTCTTAGTAGGTTATTTCTCAGCTTGCTAGAAATGGCTCGTTTTTCGTGATTGTAGTGATAGTACGAAGTCAGAAATAGTTTCAAACATGGCTATTTTTAAATTGCTTCCGAGCTAATAAAATACACCTGTAATAAATACTTGCATTTTGACTATTTTTTGCAACAATGTGTACTCTTTCAGCCATTTCAACACCAACACAGCTTAACAATTTGGGGGTTCCGGAATTCAACGTCAAAGATCGAAAATATTACGTATGAACTAAATCATACTGATGTATAATTTTAACATTCCCCGATACCAGGAACAGGAGACAATGCTTTGCGATGTGTCAATCGACGTTTTATCTTTTTTAGTTAACTAATTAATTAACTTTTGCTTTATGCTAAACTAGAACTATAATCTTTCATAGAAATCTCGACGTTAATTAACATTTCGAAATATTCAGTTAATGCTAAAATCAGATTTGAAACTATTAGTAATTATTAAACCGCAAAAATTAGGACCAGCGTTGCTTAAGTTTACATTTTATAATTTTCTGATTTTTCACATTGCATTGTCAAGTTTCTAGGGAAAGGAAATTTTCATAGAAATGCCTGTGCTTGTAAAATATCAGTATATCATGAATTCATTATTCATTGCAGTAAATTGGGATTATACACCTTATTCTTTCCTATCGGCTTAAAAAACATTTTCAGTGAAAATCTAACTTACTTTAAATAACTTTATTTGAAAGGAATGTTTCTTTGGATCTTTAAATTTTTACAGAAATTATTGGAACAAAAAAGGGGAGTACTTAAACAAAATATAATGGAATTCTAAAAAAAATTAGGTTTTTACTATCCAGCAAATATATCATTACTACTAAATATATCCTAATCATTATTATTTTACTAGACCATTTGTTTCATCCTCTCCCTAAAAACTGATAAAAATTTTAGTTATTTCGTAATGAATTCCAGGGCTAAGGTTACAGTTTATTAATTCATGTTATTCTGTAGATGATGGCAGTGTTATATAATGGTCGCACTTTTCCTAGTTATGAATTCTTCGGGATTACGACCGAACCCATTGGTCATTTAGCCCCTGCAACTCGGAGAACGTTGCCCCAATTGTATTATAGCGGATGACAAATATAACACCCGAAAAGGGGGGGAGACATAATACATACAGCCAAGCTTTGCATGCGAATCGAATCCGCACGTTTTGGAGTCAGCGCCGCTTATCGTGACACTGTCCAAAGCAGCTGTATATACCGTGCTGTGCAATGAAACAACTTTGCTCTAAAAGCCCTAAAAGCTAATTATGATTTAATTTAAGTACCTTAAAGCGTGACAGTGGAAGAATGTTTTCTTCTATTCAGAAATCTGAAGCACTTGTTTTAGATATAGTTAAGTTCAAGCACAACGTGTAACTTGCATTCACCGGTCATGGAGTTGGTAAAACTATTAGATATTCATAGCTGGCTTTGGAGAAAAAGGCTAGCTGTTTTAGATATTTAGGTTCCTCTGAGATTTTCAACCACTACTTAAAGTTTTCTTTAGAAGGAAAAGAAGAGCTTATTTTCTGTATTTAATTAGGAATCAACCATGCAACAATAATGTTTCTACCATAATATGCAATTTTAGAACGTCTGTGACGAGTTTAAATATTACAAATGCCCACTGTCCACTGCAGTGTATTTATTTAATCGTTCAATCCTTTTAAACAGATAAGGAATTGGGAATTCCCCTGAAGAAAGGCAGGAAAGAAAATGTTTTAGAAACGGTTAAAGACGAAATGCCCTGGGTGAGAAATATGCAATTTTTAGAAGCTTATGTCAAGCCCTAAGAAACTTCTGATAACGTAATTTTGTACCAGACTGTGCATTTTGTACCACACTGTGTATATGACTTGTGCACATAAAAATATATTTCTCATGTTTACATGAAAGAAGCTGAGAAATGATTAAACCTTCAATTGGACTTACCAGTAAAATATTTACAAAAAGTCAATTTCCTTAAAATCTTCATAGGTGTATTTATTTTTAATCCACTAAAATCTACTCGGAGCTAAATTCTAATACAGCATTTTGTAAAACCTGACATTTACTTGATCATAAGCTAAGCTTTCAACTGATAATAGAAATTAATAAAATTTTGGACTACTAAACGTTTCTCTTTTAGTCTGCCTATTTTTATTTAACTTATATTATTTTTAATACTCATTCTTTGATGAAATTTTCCCGCCATGAAATGTATTTAGTACTGTTCTTCCAATTTATGAAAAACAATGACCAGGTGTTTGAGACCTCTTAACACTGGATGTTCGATCTGACGCACATTCCGATTGTCTGGGACGTCCGCTCAAGATGGTTTCCCTGTGTATAATATTAATACGTCCCAGTTTTCTACAGAGTCATCTACAAAGATATCCTTCTTAGTGCAAATAAAACCTCATATGTTTTGACTTTATTAGTTGAAAAACTAAATCAAAGCTGCTTTTGTGACCGATTCTTTAGATACGCTTTATGGAAAAATTAGCTTGAGTTTCTAAATTATTTTGCGTCGGCAATGGAAAGTCCTCCTCTTTCTTCTTTATTTACAAATGTCATAACTTGCAATGTTTCGCAGCAAAATATCACATCAGTTCAATGTATTCTTTCAGAACAGCAACAAAATGACTGCATACCAAGCGCATGTACTTTTCATCGAATACTTAAAAAATGTTCATAGTCTATTCTGCTTTAAAACCAAAAATTACTTTCACCTTTTTCCCATTCATCATAATTGAACGGAAAGGGCAAGCATTGCGGTTTTTCGAGAACACAAGTACATAAAGGAAACAGCTGTGCTTCTGTACTAATACGATTTTTAAGTTCAAAAAGACAAAATATCCGGGTGTAAAAGTACAGGACACATATTGCTTTGCTTGGCAACAATACTACTAAGCCACAAGAACTTGAGGCCCCATCATATAAAGTAAAGGCCAAAGGCATAAAAAACGGTTCTGTTGAGTTTTCTTTACAACATTTACTTATAATATTTCCTTTTCTAATTTTTTTTAATTTTATTGTTAATTAAACCTGCTGTAAAAAGCGAAAAGTCGAAAGAACGTCAGAGAACAATATGGATTGCATTAATCTGAATTTCTAGTTAAAAATATTATGGGCCGAATATATTTTTTGAGCTAATGTGCCTCCATCATTGGATCAAAATAGAATTAATCGATTTTAAACATGTTATCCAAAAGATGCAATATCAACATTCTTTCTACGAATTTTAAATTCATTAAACTAACATTTTTATATACTGACAAGAGAAAGCAGTTTTATAGATAACCAAATTTACACAAGAAAATTTACGGAAGAATTGTGACAATATCAAACTTCAAATTTGTTGCTGTCATTATGTTCTTTCACACACCTATTTAAATTCATTACTGCTGTTAAATACATCTGGTATACTTACGAAAAATACTTCTATAGCAAATATAACCACAGTTCCTAGTCTGTAACCCGTTGTGTCTAGCAGAAAGCCTCCTATAGATGGTCCAATAAAAGCTCTGAAAATATAAATAAGTGCAACTTCTGAACAAACTCTTCAACCAACATACAAAAAGTTTAATATAAATTCTTAGTTAAGAAATTAAACTACACGCAGTACGGGGAAAACGTGTGTTCTGAAGAAAGGGTAAAACTTGATAAACCAAGTACTTTTCAAATTAGAAGGATTTGAAGTATTACTAACATTCATATTTAATATTATAAATTTGCTAATGTTAACATGCCATTAAAAAAACTTCAATTACTGCCTCAAAAATGTATTGGGTGGCCGAAGATAAAACCGAAACGCACGTGGAGAACTTCACTTGCTTTAGGTTTCGTTTATCTTGTGCCACCCGATATAAATCGGTCTCGCGGCAGTTACTAAAAATACTGCGTAATTTAAAAATTAGTCCATGTCTAAAAAATTAGTATTCTCATGGATTTGACACTCAACGATATGCTATTTTCATAGAGAAGCATCAAACTACCTTTTAAAATAAAACGTTTAGCATACAGATGTTTTAATCATAATTAGCCAGTGTTCCAGCAGACAATGCTGTACTGGGAAGGATGTGTAACTATTGGCCAAACTAATAAAAAAATCGCAAGAACAAGAACTATGATAGCATTCTTCACATTGACATTACCAGATAAAATAATCTCTATAAAATTTTATTACTTAAAACAGAGAAAAACTGTAGCTTTGTGTATCTTTTCGACCTTAAGGATATGTAACACAATAAAGGAAAAATGACTACTGCAGAACTGAAAAAGATAACGAGAAATTTAAAACAACTGGTTCTTTAAAAGACCAGTGACCGTGGTTGCAGTTGAATTCGGCATTGCTGCTGTATATACGTATTTGCTTCCTCAATATATACAGCAGCAAGTTCTCGTGAAGTTTTCATCTCGAACTAGCATCCTTCCCGTTCTAACTAATCATTCGTCAGTGGTATCTAAAATTCAACATTTTCATGAACTTAATTGCTTCTGAACTTAAATGCTCTCGTTAGAGATGATACACCAACAACTGGATTCCTTGTAATAACAAAAAAAGGGAAGAATGTGATTTAAAAAAAAAAAAAGAAGAAGCCGAAACTTAATACATTACTGCCTATTGCTGACTAATTGAAACACTATTTTTTTGTTTATTTACTTTAGGTTCATCTTGCATTATGAAAAAAAGTAAGAAATAATTAAAAAGTAATTACGTAAAATCTTTCAATCATCTCAATCAGCTCTTAACTCGTCGAAAGAACACTTTAGGCTTATACTGAAGAGAATAATTACCCTTTCTCCATGATCTCTAAAATCTTTTTACCCTCCCCATCTCCCGAAGATAATACTAATTTTTAATTGTTATTCACTGAATTCCCGAATTCCCAAAAAAAAATTCGCCCCCCCCCAGTTTTTTCTCACTGTACTTAAGATGGCTCAAACTAAAATGTTTTTCGCTTCGGCGTTTTTCTATTTTCAGATTCTCTGCTTTCCCCCTCAGAAATAGATACTTCTCAAAAGTTTTCAGTGTCGTAGAGTGTTTAATATTATGCTACATCATGAACGAAAAAAATGCGCTTTAGTAGTAATACTAAATGCTTGCAGCGAAGAAAGCAGATCCGGCTCTCGAGCTTTAGGCTTATAAAGAAGAGAAGAACTACCATTTCCCCATCACCTCTAAGATCTTACCCCGAAGATACATCATCCCCCGAAGATAATTCTAATTTTTAATTGTTCTTCACAGAATTCCCATTCCCAGCCCCCCCACTAGTTCTTTCCCACTCTACTTAAGATGACTCAAAGTCGTATAATGTTTTTCTATTTGCACACTCCTCCGCTTTCTCTCAGAAATAGATACTTCAAGAATTTTCAGTGTCGTAGTGTGTTTAATATTATATACTCCATCATGAACAAACAAAAATGCGCTTTAGTAGTAGTACTAAAGAGTGAAGAAGACAGATCCTGCTCCCGACTCCCTCGAAATCGATAGAGCCAACCAACGCTAGCATAAGGCGGATTTTTTTATATAATTCTTTATCAGAGAATTAATAAAGCACATTGATAGTGTTACTTAATGCTATTCAGATAATAAAAACTATTCGATCTCTGCTGCTTTTCTATGAAGTTAGAATAGATAAAATTCCTTTCAAAATTGTTCAGTCATTATGTTTTCATTGCATTTGTAATATGTTCTGACAAAACTCCCATATTCCTCTATTTTCTATTTGATCTGACTTCAAATACTTGAAGGTCAAGACTTAAATAAATGAATACTAATAATACTGAGTAAATGCATTACTTATCTAAACTTTGGGAAATTAAAATTATAAATTTTAAAATAAATTTTATCTATGTTGTCCTAAAGAACGTTTTTAAAGTGAATCCATTTAAAATCTTCATTATTAACAATTATTTTCAGAATTTTTTCCAATTTGGGAAAAACTTTGTTTCTGCATGCTTTCAATTAAATAGTTTGCAACAAAATCGAGAACTGTCAGTCTAGAAGTGTACTCCGAAAGGGTAATTGTGACCACTATTTAAATGCTAGAGAGTCGGTAAGTAACTGTTCAATGACAGTAACAAAAAGTAAGTTATTTTACTTACTGCCATTCAAAGTTAAAATTTTACATAAGCTAATAATATGTATATTGATATACCCATAGATCAAGTGCATAAATGTAATGTTAAATATATGTAGGCAAAATGTGAAAAAGGAAATTTGTATTTTTGTCTGCCCGTTTCAGGGTTCGATCCCATTTCAAAACATAACAGATAACATCCACATCTTGTCATTTGGAGAACATTAATATAGAAATTGGTTTGCTTACAGGCGCTTTTATTTAAACCAGATATCCATATTCGGCCTAATCATGGTTTTTAAGTCCATCATAGACGGACTAAATGAATTTATATTTAACATCAGGTTTTCCAATATGTACTGCTATCTTGTCTGTGTGGAGGACCACACAGAGATAAAAAATTCCCATGTGCTGTCCTTCACAAGTCACCACAGCTGTTACGAGGTATGCGATGGCATGCTCTGACATGGCAGAAGCAATAATTCAGTCAGTAATGCCTCTATTTGGCATTACAAGCGCTGATAACTTTACGATCATGTCAAGAAATTTATCGATCTCCACAATGCCTGTTATCAAAGCCTCTGGATTTCAGGAAGGCTGATGGACCAATGATAAAAGAACGAGGACTAGATTTTTGCTACACATATGTAACACTAGTATTCTCAGAAAACGAAGCTCTCCAAAAACAACACAAAGTTTTAGACAAGCTAAATGAATATGGACTTTAATAACCAAGAATGGATTCTTTGTCCTTTAATAACCAAGAATGGGAGTAAACCTTGACCTGAAAGAAAAGATGCAATTTTGAACTTCAAAAACAAAAACTGAAGAACGTTTTCAGGGTTACTAAATTTTATGCAGCTCATAACTAAACTCTACTCGTCGAATATTTAAAAGGTTCAAAAAAGAACTGCAAACGCAAAATTCTTCGGTCTTTTCAAACACGTGAAACTTTTGAAAATGCTAAACAACAGTAGCAAATGTTATAAAAGGGATACTTCGCAAAACTGCATCCCTAATTCTTCAAGCCGATGCATCAGACTACGCTTTTGGTGGATCTCTAAATCAAGCTACTAGCCATGGACCCTAATCTCTAGCATTTTTGCTAGAAAAGCCACAACCACAGAGGAAAAACACAGGGCATATTATAGGGAATTATTAATAATCTACGCATCCATTCGGAAATTTAGGTACATGCTAGAGGGACACAAATTTATGGTATTTACCTTTCACAAACCACTAATATTTGCTTTCAAACAAAAACCGGAAAAGTGCTCCTTAAGTCAAAGTCTAGATTTTATTTCGCAGTTCACACTGACATTCAGCTTATGAAAGGAACTGATAATATTGTTGCCGACACATTATTTCACATTCATTAAATTAAAATAATTTGTCCTATTGTTCATATTTAAAACAACCCTCCTTTGAAGAGGGAAACCAGTTACTCATTTTCGGTGAATGCTTTGAAGGAAAGGTTCACGTTTGGTCATAACTTGCACTTTAGTATCAGATCTGTCATTCAAGCATTTCAGAATGTGTGAGGCACGTATATGCACTTTCGTATAAAACTATACCTGTCGAGATAGACGATGATCCTTCAGCAAAAAGGCGTAGATGCAAGATTTATTATTGTCAGTTTTCATTGAGGGCTTCCAGCTTCATCTTAGGCGTCTGCTACTTTTGCAGAATCACAAAACGTTCGCAGCTGCTAAACAGCATGACATTCTGGAAGAAGATATGAGGCCTAAGAACCGCTACGATTCCAACTGCAAAGGTTAGAGCAACATATTGTTCTAAGGCAGTTTCAGAGAAAGATACACAACAATTTGCAGTATTGCACTCAGCTCTCACACCAACTACTAAGCTACAGCAGGAGAAGATTGCAAGAAGAGCACATGGAGTCCCTTCGTCATCCCACCTGTAGTAAATAAATCAAGCAATATTGGCAGGAAATAAAGAGGCTATAAGATCTAGTTATTACTTCTTTTAAATATGCGTCTTTAAATGCATTTGTAGGTTAGGCTATGGGAATGGATTGGATTTTACTTCCAAACGTGTCTTGTAAGGACTTCCGGAACAAAAACTTCATGTACATGAAACAATTAAAAAGAACAGAATATAAGAAAGGCGCTTGAAATTCTTTAGACTAGTGTAACTGAAATAATGAAACAAGATTTCTAAGTTTGAAACCGAGTAAGATATTCTGATACTTATTTAATGAATTTTTTAACAGAAAGCATTTTAAGTCAGATCAAAATAATAGTATTTCTAACAACCTTATTATAACATAATCTAGTAACTAGCTTAATTTCATTTTAGTATTAAAACTTGTAATGCGAGTTTGCTATTATTTGTGATGCAACTTTGCTATTATTTGTAATTCAAGTTTTAATGAAAATTCAACTTAATGTGAATCTAAATACAATTTTTTAACAGCTCAAAAGATTAAAAGTATTTCTGACCCTGTTGAACACGCTGTGGAGAAGAGGGCGGACACCATTCCATACGTTGCGAGATTATCTGGAAAACCTCTTTTTCTAAAAAGTACAAAACATTCGTAAATGATACTAAAAATTATAATCACAAACTTATAATTAAAATGTTTTAGATTATTAGTTAAAAAAGTTTGGTGAAAACTAAGGTAAAATTGTTTAATGTTCTGAGATAATGACAAACCAATCTCACCGCTGCTCAAAGCATAACATGAATCTGAGTTTAATTTTATCGGTAATTTTACTGGTCACGAAAAAAAAGCTTTATTTAAAAAAACACAATGATTCAACAGAATAATAAAATTATTTAACAAAACTTTGCCTTGGAACACAACGCAGATCTTTTTGCAATATGCCTCCATTGTTTAAGAATGCGCAACAATATGTAAACAAATTAATATAAATATTCTTTTGGTTAATATTACAAAATGCTTAAAATGATAGAATTACTACTGTTTTACACTTGAATAAATAAGTAATTTTTGTTTGCATTCTTGTCTTGTACAAAAGCATAAATGTATCCTATTTAGTTACTACGAAACATTTTAACCGTCATCTGTGCAATTTTTACTAAAGAAATAAAGATACAGTTAAAGGTTTTAAAAACAAGATGTTCTTTAATTCACGTGTAATCAAACATAAAAAAAATTTTTAAACAAGCAGCTTGTTATAATCTTATTCGAAGAGAGCCATTAAAGTTTCATGCTTCTTTTCAGTTTTTTCATAACATCGTCTTAGCGAAATCTTTTAAAAATTTAAAAAAGTATTCTGAAATCTATGCAGAATTTCTATCAAATATTGAAAGTACATTTACTTCCAGTTTATTTCATTTTAAAACTATTTCTAAAACTGTATATGCAAAGTGAGTTAAGGTTTTTTTAATCAGCATATTTTTAATTAAATTCCCTAATATAACTTATGCAACATCATTTTCTTAATTTGCATTCATTAATAAGTTTTCGGTTTACTTTAGCTTCACCGATTTTACTTTAGAAAATTTATTATCCTAAGCTTACGTGTACCTCATTAGTTGTAAAAATATTATGAAATCGCTAAAAACAACTTCAACTTTCACAAAGTTGGAGAAGCAAATTTGCAAGCCAAAACAAAATTAATTTACTAATAAATGGCAAAAATGTAACATACCTCGCAAGAATTAATAATTAGTCGAAATTTATTAAGCTACACCTAAAGAGGTTTGATACAATTAATTCTCAATGCCTACAAACAACGTATATAAATGCACACGTACTTTTATATACATGTTTAGTCTTTTACAAAATACTTCAAGGCATTGAAGTTATGTTTTAAAAATTGTATGAATCATTATAATTATTATAACAAGACATTAGAATATGTTTTGTTGTTTGATAGTTTTGATTATAATGGAATAATCAATCATAAGTTACTTAAATAAAATTCATATCATGTCCCTAAATTCTCGTAATTAGGATTCATATTTTTTTATTTTGTTGTGTCGTTTGCAGAACGTGAGGATATTGCAAATACTTTCAAAACATTCGAATTATTTTCTCGAGAGAAAAATCTTCAAAATATAAAAACGCCCGAAATATTGAAACAGACAGAATTACTGATCAGAAATTATGATCTGTGATTAAGAAAATAAATCGCATTACTAGTATTACTTCTTATTAATTTGATCTTTTCTAATCTGTAATTATGTATGAACTACGATGCTTTAATTCCTGTAGTATACCTTGGAGAAGCACCTTCCAAGCTGAGAAATATTCAAGATAATTTTACATGAAGATAGTGTTGTAAACTTCACATGGCAAATACATTGCCTTCCATTTTACAATATGGACATAAAAATCACATAAGCCATTAAAAAAAGAATGTCATATTTCACACTATAAATCTGTACCATATTTACATAAAATCTTAGTTACAAATATATTTAAATCAACAAAGCGGAAGTTATGCATAAGACGCTGACATTAACAGCCTAAAATAATAACGGGTGTTTTACGGGTCTAATGGAATTATAAATTAACATAATCTTTTTCATGAAAGCGTTTGGAGTTTAAACTTAATAAAATATCTGTCTAACCTTAATTATTTATAGCACATAATAATCAGAGCAATTTCCGAAATATAAAGCATCAACTTATATATTTTAAAGATAAAATTAACTCATATTCTATGAATAATTGATAGTTTCCAATTATGATTGTAATTTTACTGGTCTCAGAAATATGAGAATTTGTAAAGAACTTAAAGCAAAATTGCTATTTTAATATACAGGGTGAATCACCTAAAATTTTCACCACAATTATTTCCAAAAAAAGATTTATTGATGTGTTAATTTCACAAAATGGAAATTTACGCAAAGGCTCATAATTTGCGCCCATACACGGATTTTAGAAATTATTAAATTGAGTACTTTTTCAACAAAGTTACATTTTTTCAAAAAGAACAATACCTATTAACATCAATAAAATAAAACCAGAGGAAATTAGAATGTCAGTGGTGTTTTCTGTAGGATTCTACTGCAAGTAGTTTACAAGCTATAGTAGCATCAAAATTGTAAATATCGATAGTTGCCTGCTCCCTTTAACGGCGTAGTTACTGGCTACGATATTCCTGTTTGTCTACATTTACTTTCCTTTAACTTGCTTTCAGAAGGACTTTGGGATAGTTCATAGAAGCAAAACGTGTCAATACTTTGTGATAATTCATAAAATCAAAACGTGCTGGAAGATTGTGTTTACGGATGCTGAAAAGCAAAAATGCTTATGCTGTATGAGGAATATACAAAGATTGTTGTTCGTTCTTGTAATGTACGAGCTGAAGGATGTTCCAAAATACGTGAACCATCTCGACAAATGTTTGTAAAAGTTTTTAAACAATTACGGGAAAGTGGAAGTGTAACACCTAGAAGTACCATTCCCATTTTAATTTATTTTGCTGATGTCAATAGACATTGTTCTATTTGAAAAAAAAATTAACTTTCTTTAAACAATACAGAATTCAGAAACAATTGTGGTGCAAGTTTAGAAGATTCACCCAATATAAAAATCTCCTAAATTGTGCAAACAAAGGATTACTCTAGAAACATGTTCAGTATTCTACAGTCAAATAAATACTTCATTTTTCATTAAATTTCATATGAAGGTTTAAGAAAAAAATTCTTACACAGTATTTTGAAGAGCTCCAACAAAAGCAGAAACCAGTTTCGCAGATAGTCCCAAACCAATAATTACAAGGCTCCCAATAACAGACCATAGAGTTCTGAAAACACATGAAAAAAAACAACAAATGACACACTAATTAAAATCTAAACAGTGATTTATTTATTCAGAATCCATTAATTTATTTAAGGACACGTGCTATCTCAATAAAAACATTGAAGTTTCTGGCAACTAATTAAATTTAAGATTCTAAAATAAGCTGCTGACATTTTAACTTTGTAAATTCTATTCATTTCTTATAGCTTAATGCCACACACAGCATCTTCGATCTGCATAAAGAAAATGATTACCCTTAATATATAAAATGTAATTTTGTCTTCTCATGTTACAGCAATAAGAAATTCCACATGCTGTTCAGCAGCTGAGGAAAATGGAATCTCAAAGTGACATAACTGATGGTTTAAAATCCTCCGTAAAGAATATCAAAATAAAGGAAACCGAAATATATGGAAAAATGGATGTCTAACAAGAGTAAATTCCTAATGACAAGATACATTATTTCCTTTTATCTTTTGTACCAGAATTTTTCACTGTTGAAGATTTGTTTTATAATGTAATTTTTTGATTATTTGAAAAACTCTTCAGCATATATCAGTGTTTACTTATTGAGAAAACTGGAACAATGAAGAGTACTAGGACTCGAGAACACTTGTAGAAATAAATTTAGTTTTGTTCCGCCATTTGTAAAGAAAAAAATTTTAAAAACATTGAATTCTAATCATTCTTATTCAATAAAAAAAGGAAATTTCCAACCTTACCAAAAAGATTATTTATAAATTGGAAAAATATAATCATTTCTTTGTGTCGGTCTAGAATAAATGCGTTGTCTTGAAAATTAGGGCAACTTTTTACATATTCCCACGGAAATTTATTACGGAATTTAAATGAATATATTATTCTTTTACTTCTGAGCGATCGCTTCGTTATCTGGATAGGTTTCATTCATCTTTGCAGGTAGTTAGTAGATAACAAAGGTTCTCATTATGAAACCTTCTGAAACATATTAGAATGAAAACGAGGTATATTGTATCCGAAAAAGGGATAGAAAAGACTAAGGTTCACCTCTTCACAGGCATAAACTCAGAAGTTTGAAAATAGCTGAAAACAAAAGTCAGGAAAACCACGAGAAAGATGGCAAAGAAATTTAATGTCTCCCACACTGCAAAAGTTCACATAACACTAAGGCAAATTTCATTTCAATAGTAAAGAAAAAGGAAGAAAAACTCCAAAATACACCAAAACCACTTTATCGGGTTCTGATGGGAACGTTTTGGCATATGAAAAACCATTATTTTGCAAAACGAAAATTCTTTGCCTGTGGGAGTTGTGTTAAAAAATTATGCCTTATTTCTTTTAAAAGTTAGTAATAAAGTTTAAAATAAAACTATTTCTTGTTTTTTAATCTTTCAGATAACCTTCGATGAAGGAGAATCGCAAAAAGTGATTGAAGTTATATAAACATTAAAAATTATGGACTGGTAATAAATTTTTTAGAACTAAAGGACATGTATATTTGGCATCCCAAATAAATTATTGCAGCAACATATTTCATTTATTGTAGCAGGTACAATGAGTTTTAGACCATGGAGATCAGATAAATGTCAAATATTTGAAATTCTTATCAAGAAGAACATTCGAAATAAAAATCCTTGTGCCGCGAGCATGTGTGAGAAAGAAGCATTTCATGCCAATGCTGATGTCAGTAAATATTAGCTAAAATTGACGAAATTTATTTATACAAAGCGTTAGAACTTAGTCTAGCTTCTGGCTGAATTTAACTCCGTATTACTACTCAAAAAGGACAAATGAGTGACTGAAAGAGAGCAACATCATTTTTGTAGCTTAACAAGGTAATCCCTCGAATATGCTCCTACCTTACCCGAGTCGCTTTGGGCGTTGTTAGTGGTTCTAGTATGCCTGGTAAGTCAGAAGTGAAGAAATCCTCCGCAGAAGGATTACGTAAAAGATATAGGGGGTTACTTAAATCCTGCCCAGATGATGGAGAAAATCCTGCCAGAAAATATTTGCAAAAGATCGAGGACGGTGGTGGTTATTCTAAGTTTAAATGTATAGGAATAATTTCAAGATTCTGAAATTAACATATAAACAAAGAGTGTAAATCAATCTTGAACACATTGCACTGTTTGTACTGTCTCATTTTATTTCGTTACAGGCGTTACTTCAGAACGCCAGCTTAGCTGCTTCCAGATGCTGATTCTTCTTAACAACTAAATCACAAGGTGATAAATTTTATCAATTTATTTAAAATTTGTACTCACGGTCGGAATGGGATAAATGGAACTGGACCAATCAAGAGAATGCCAATGCATGTCATAATATAGCCGACAATGCAGACTACTAATGGGCTCGCCTAAAAATAAAAATGTTATAAGAAATCAAAAATTAAAAACACCTGACAAAATAAATATAAGGAAACTGGTGAAGAATAAAATGTATTGCGTAAGAAAACTAGGATTTGGTAAATAGCTTTTTATGTGTACTTGCCATCAAAAATTAATCGTGAAGTATGAAACTAGAAACAAAATACGAAAATCGATAAATATGGATTATGCCTACGCCTTTAGAGATAGTTAAATGCAATTCATATAACAGTATTTAAATACAAATCGGAAGCTAGTGAAATATAAACAATAAGATTACGAAGATGATTAAAAAAAAAGATTGCTATCTTCTAGCTTCTTTCACTGGATTAACAAACACTAAGAAATATATGAGTACACACGTTTAGTAGGAGTATACATCAGGCTTATAATAGAAATTAATCATATGGATTACGCAGTTCTATGGCATCTAATACTTTCGTAACTGTAACTTCAATAGAAACAATTTCATTCTAATCAGTAGTCAAAATAGCTTTACAATGGCTTACATGAAAAACCTCGAAACCACTACTTTTCAGTGCAGTTTTGCAAGCTCCCAACAACAAAAGTAGTTACACAGCTTATCATTTAAAATAGTTATACTAACAAGAAACAAGCAGCTACATTCTTTAGTTCTATAATGTTTAGTAATATTGTACATCTTCGGGAACAAATAAAATACTTTATAATAATAAATAGCTTAAACACTACAACGTTTGAAGAGTGGTTTCGATGAGAGCTGATTATCGCTTCTTGAAGTCCAGCTTACATATATTTATAACTATAATTAACTATAAATAGAAGTACTATGGGAAACGCCTTAGTTAACTAGAGACGGAAAGACTTGTATTGAGGAACTATTTAAACAGAGAATTTAAAGTTTCTACCCCTTTCAAAATTAAAACACTTTTTTTATTTAACTTTCTTATTAACAACATACTTACGCCTTTATCGCATACTCTACCCCAAATAGGTGTTGTAATAGCATATATGCCTCCGGTGATGATAAAAATGGTTCCCAGTACCACAGGTTTAAGGTTAAACTGTAACATAGAATAGCATTTCACAATTAAGGATAAATACCTCGCAATAAAATTTCACAGAATTGAAATAAAATAATATTCGAAGCAAGAAAATGTCACTTTTTTTATTTGCTCACAGAATACAAACTTATTTTTTGTATAATAGCCAGTGCTATTACTAACGACTTAAGGAGTAACTGTAACGTATTTTTAACATAAATTAGAACTAATTATTTACTTGTCTCAGATGAGGTTCAAGTGTAGCTGCGTTAAAGCCGATAAACAGCAGTGATGAAATAATAGAAAATGTGAAAGAAATAATTCCCCCATCAGATAAGAATTTAAGAAGATTTCGTGGTCCTTCTTGTCTGTTGGCATCCTCTGAAAAATAAAAAGATGTGTATTTATTTTATTTCTTCGAGCGATAAATAAAGAACTTAAAATTAGTTATAAATTATATAAATGAAATTTTAGGCGATATTTCCAAAATAATTCACATACATACAGTACGAAGCTATCTGCAGAAACGCACGCTTACTTGAATTTAAAAGTTCACCAATGCCTCTCAAGCATTAGTAAATCTTAATTCATTTTCGTCCTTAATTTTAAATCATGTGATTCGATATATTATTTCGAAAGGCAAGGAAACCGTGCTACTATGACAGGAGAAAATTATTTTACGAACTATTCCCAGCGTTAAAATGTGTAATACAACCAATATCTAGCTTCACAAATAAATCAAAAATAAATTTAAAAGAAAATACGTTTATAAAATGAGACGAGTAAATGTCATTGGCTGACAGGGATGGCAATTAAATTTTCACATTTACTAAAATCTGTAAATTTAAATTTAAATTCTGATATATATATATATATATCTATAAGATATATTAACACGTTATTTCTTAGGCTGAATGTTTCCTGCACTTTTCAACTGCTCCACTAGAAAGTAAATGAAGGGAGTTGAAATAACGAGCTATTGCGGCTTACCTGTAGCAGTGTACTTTGTGCTGAAGAGTTTGCCTTCAATGAAAATTACGTTAGTAGTCGCGGAATAGCGGAGCCAGTTTCTTAGGCCTTTTAGTTTAGATTTATAAATAATCTGAATTGTTGCTATCTTTCCAGTCAGCAAGAGACAGAAGCTAGTTTTGTTAAAATTTTACTCTCCTGTCAATTCAAGATATAATGGCAATAAATGTTTCAGTTTAATCTTTACTCCGTTGTTCTTAATTTTATTTTGTCTCGGAGGTCATTCTAAATTTGAAGGTGAAAGCGAAATGATAATTGATTTAGCAATTCTAACAGATTAGCATTACATCCAAGAGAATTTAGTCTTACAGAGAAATGTGTAAAATGTCAAGAAAATCTATTTCACCGACTGAATAGTCTTAACGAATTAAAAATTTTTAAATGACGGAAAATTGATAATGATTGGCAACGGCGATTTATTAGATGCTTAAAAACGTTAGCCGTATTTTTAATCTAATATAATTTAACTAAGAATTAAGAGCCATGTATATATATATTTTTTCCAAGTTCTTCAGTGTTTGAGTTTGATTTTTATTAAGAAAAACTTGCAGTTTATCGCTCTCAAATTGTTTTAGTCTTCCCAAAACGGTCCATCAGTAATACCAATTTCGGCTCTTCTAAGGCTTTTCAACAATATCTGACCAATATCAGTGACACAGCGTATCTGTATAGTCATAGATTGACATTTTTTGCTTCCAAAAGTCTTTTTTCCCTTTTTTCTTTAAAAAAAATTATCAACTTCCAGTAACTTATTTGCAATCTAATAATCTTACTTCCTTTTCTAATGCAGAATTATTACTTCTGTCTCCAGTGATATAAATTTAATGATTTACAGTTTCAAGTGAGAAGTAAAACGTCATTTACAGTGCTAAAGCCCTCGAAATAAAGCTTAAATATGTCATAATACCTAACTATGAAAAATACAAAATTTTGCTTAAAGATTTTAGTTCTATTTCTCGCCAAAAGATGGACACACCAGCCTCGTTCCATCGTCTCATTTTTTAGCGCGAAGTGAATACACATTTTGTAATGTTTTACACCATACAGCAAAGCACTTTTCTTGTCATTAAAAGTATGTGCATCCCTTACGTATTCCAAAAAATATTTTAAGACGATTGCCGTGTCTTTTTTTAAAAAGGGTCTTTTTCAAAAATGCTTTGGATTAAATTTTTGCAGTAAAAAAAAACTTTGAAATAAATTTATTATTTATAGTAACATTTTTCTTATGCGTTATAGATGCAGATCATTTTGATAGTTTGAAAAAGTGTTGTACGTTCAATTTTTCCTCCTATCAAATATTCTTTTTCAAAAACTCAGTCAGGAGCTCTTTTTCAATTGCTTTTTATAAAATATAAATTCATTTTTTAGTTAAATTTCTCTAACTTAAGTGATTTTTAGAACTAAAGTATTAATAAATAAACTATCTTACTTAAATTATACTATGGCTAAATTTAAAAAAATAGGATTTTAACTTAAAAACAAAACTATTGAAATGAAATTACCTATGGTAGGTAGTAGACAACCTAATAATATACATCCAACAAGAAGAAAGCCTCCATTAACAACAAAAGGCAGTAAAAATCCTCCCAGCTATGAAGAAAAAGTAATCCATTAATAAATACAAAAGGTCTGAAATTTTAGAGCTATCTTCATAATTTTACTTTCATTTAAATTTAAGAATGCTAGTCAATAAAACATAAAAGCCTAATAATGTGACAGTTTATAATGGTATACTCATAAAAAAGTGTGTTGAAGATTAAAAATTTTAATCTAGATTATACCTATATACAAATTGAAAATAAATAGATAGCAAGAAATGTTCCAAGTAGGATGGTTAAAATTTCGCATACTTTTATTAAATAATCTCAAAATTGCAGAATTTAAAGGAAATAATCTAAACAAAGATATTGAAAGAGTGCAAACTGCAGTCTAGTTATCAAATAAAGAGTAAGAATTATTACTTAATCACTGCTAGGATGAAAATATTGAATTCTATTTTTTTTTTTTTTAAATTTTTTTTTACCTGATAAAGGGCTCCTCCAATAGTTGGACCAACAATTAGGCCTAAGCCAAATGCTGTTTCCATAAGAGACTAAAAGTAAAAAGACATAAAAGTAAAAATTTCAATGAAACCTTCAAAACACAAAAAAAAATAACATTTTTAAGGAAAAAACACTATTTAAATTTTGTTTGATTAATATTATATGGCAAAGGTTAACGAGGAACACAAAACAGTAGCCGAAATGCAGAATTCTAAATGAAATACTGAAGCATAACCAGAGGCATACTGAAGCATAACCAGATACTGAGGTATAACCAGATTTTTTACCTCAAAGTTTCGGTATTAATTGTGTCAAATAAGGAAAGGGAAGAAATGGTATAACTGTTAATTCAATTTCTTTCCTTTTCATAATTTCAGAAAAAATGAAATTAAAATTTACAACGAATATGGACAATACTTTTAGGTCACTGATGCCATTTAAGTTTGAAGTTTTCAATTAAAATATAGTCTCTGTTCCTTACATAACCTTTCAAATATTAAAGTAGTTTTAATTGAGGCAATTACCCATTTCGGTTCTTTCCTAGCATGCATTCAGAGAAGCATTATATAAAGAACTAAGGAATCTTAATAAGTTTTGCCGTATTTTACTTTTTTTTAGGGGAGAGGATGAGGAGAGAAATTCTCAATTAATTAAAATCAATGTTATACTAACGTTAAATTAATTTTTTATGTGAAGAACTTAACAGTTTCACTCAGTTGTTGACAGGATTCAAAAGAAACTGCACATTAAAATCCTTTTTTTTTTAACTAAAACACTAGAGTTTGTAAAATGCTCACTGCTTCATAAATGGATGTTTGTAAAATGATTAGTGTTTCATAGAACGGAAATACTGATACTATAAAGTGAAATATACGAAATCATGTTAAAACTCTATGTTATATTATTTTGCTTGAAAACTGATTTGTTTAAAAGATCAGACTTAACATTTTAGGTTTAGCTTGCTATGAAATTTTTGCCATATGGACAGAAATTTGGTGCCAAAGAAATGTAAGCCTAAAGTTATACTGCTGTCAGTATCCTGAAACTATAAGCACAAAACAGAATGTGAAAGTTCCATCGCCTGGACTGCTAATAACTTGAAAGCAACTTACGGCTCCTTTCTGCAAAACGGAGCAGGAAATTGGGGATAAAATTAATTAAAAAAGTATTCTCTCTGAAAACTGAAATTTGGTGCCCTCAACGAAAAACACGATTCAAAAATACATAAAATTAGAAACCTACGTTTAAATTCTGTTTCAGGTTTCATATGTCTTCAAAGTTTCCTTTGTGGCTTCACACGTCTTAAAATTATCTTTTTTAGTTTCATAGGTCTCAATCGTAGAACTTGGAAATTGCCGCTATAATTCCATGAATAGTTTCCTTGAGCTTACTCCACTTTGTTCCAAAATGAAAAAGGAATTTTCTAGTGGTTTAGCCCGACTGCACGAGACAGAGATCAAAATGATGCATCGACTTCCGAACTTTATAAACTCGTACAGCGAACTCTATGAAAAAATTTTCTTCCCCCCCCCTTTAGACAACACAGGGGTTTTTACACTGTCCGAAAATGACATCTAAAAAGTGTTTCCCTTTAAAAGAGTTGAGGATTACTATGCAGTTTTACTTCCGAAGCCAAACAGCAGCCGAAGTGAGTAAAGCAGAAAAAGAAAGACAGAGAAATAGAATTAGCAAACACAAGAACATGTAAAGAAAACTGAAGTGACACAATAACTGATAAGGGGGGGGGCAGATTAAGTAAGACATCCGACTACGTTTTAATCGCCAATTTTGATGACATGTTTTTTAAACATTTTATTACTTTATTTTAAAGCTTATATATTAAGCTTCCAAAACTACTTATATTTTGTCTCAGCGGTCATTAGAAGCAGAATTACGGCTTGTGTTTCTACGCCATGAACCGGAAGTTTCCGATTTAGAATCCGGAAGCTGATGTTTAAAGGTAAACAGACTACTCTAAATAACTTTAAAATGAGAATTTTTCATTTGGATGCTTTTGGTTATGTTCAAAAATGATTTTGAGCCTTTCTGTTAGTTATTAAGCGCTTTGGAACGATTACTTTTGCAATTAATTTTCAAACTTGGCAACATTTTCTTTTCCTTCTGTTTGTGTTTGCATTACATTAAACTTATCTTTTGAATAACTTGATATTTCAACTTTTCTGTTATGAAAAAAACTAACTTAAAACAAATATGCTGTGAAATATTGTGAATTAAATAGACTAAAAGTTTAGGTTTACGTACATATCTAATTTTTTTTTTCAGACAACTTTGTAAATGAAAAGAGAAATTTATAGAAAAAATGCTAGTGCTTGTACTCAAACAGGCATAGTTAATAGATATTTTACTTTATTATTTAGATTTTAGTTAATTTAATTCCTTAGACTTTAATAAACGTAAGTGACAAATATAAAAGTAGAATATTGATAAATATTTTTGTGGGAATGTGTCTAGTAATCCTGAAATTTAAAGCATTTGTAATCCAAAAGATACGAAAAAACCAAAAATTATGCTTTGATATGTTTATCACTTGCTTCTATCATTTTAAATAGTATTCTGCTAAATAATACAAGTAATATATTTGCACTATTTTTCAAAATTTGGGGGGGGGGTTGAACGCAGTCAATACTTTGACTGGAATAACAGCAATAAAAGTAATAACTAGCAAAAAGTAAAAGGTATTAGTAAACACAAACAGTGGCATTAGAAGCATTTTTCATTAACTACAATAACGGAGTTAATGTTTCTAGTATTATAAATTAGGTTATTATAAAGCATATGAATTAGGTTTCTTATAAATTACTTCAGTGAACGTTATTATTAATTTACATCATTCTTTAGAACTAATAGTAACGAAAACTTACGTCTTAAAGAAAAAGTACCGTACTATTAATTACAAAAGTGTGTTGTATTATAGATTTACATATTTGGTAAATGAGTTAAATTTATCTGTATGTCATTACGAAATATTATAGCCGAAATATCAGTGGAGAAAGAAGTGTAATCTAAACAACTGAAATGTAAATTTACAGCATTAGGATCATCTGCTAATTTTTTTTAAATATTGTAAATGACGTACATTATTAATCACAAACTCGTTGTATCATAAATTACAACAGTTAAAAATACTATTAGCATTACTTAGCGATCATCTTACTATTGCTGTGATTCCAAATTTCATAAAAATTATCATTTAAATATAAATTAACTCGATACATTACAATAATATGTGCAATAAAAACAGATATATAATGTGATATAAAAGGAAATGGATAATCAGGAAGTTAAAAATTCCAAGAAATGCACATATGGAAGAAATGTTTTATTAATTATGAAAATGCTGCAGATGCCCGCAATTATAAATTTGATGTATAATAAATTAAATAAGTTTATATCAATTAGGGAAGTAACTGGAAAACGAATAAATATTAAAACGCTTCTAATATCAAAATATGGTGTCTGTAAGAAAGTTAAATGATTTTAAATAAATGATTAAGAAATGGTAAGATAAATAACATTTTTATAAGTAATCTATTGCAACAATATTGGTGTGATTTTAAACTGTTTAACCTAGCGAATTGTTAAGTTTAATAAAATGAATTTTTAAAATTTCAACTATTTACATAAACTGATAAATTTGAGTAATCTAGAGCAGAATTGAACAGGTTTCTAGAGCACTAAAATTATAAGTAATCTTCAAACGAGCAATTTGAAATTAGAGGATTTTAAGGTTAACAAGCTAGTCAATTACTTCGTCATAGAACGCTTCGCTTAAATTAACAGATTATCTTAAAATTTCCATTTAAGAATCATGTATTACATATTCGTGAGGCATTTTTGCATGCTTAATTTCTATTTCTAAAATTATTCGTAATTTAGACATAGATGTCAAATAATAAAATTCATTTTTGTATTTGTACAAAAAAACAAAGATGATTGTACTTCCACACGAACTTCAGTAATTCAAAATTAATTACATATTATAATATTTTCTGCTTCCCAAACATTAACAAAAAATAAGTATTTGCAATGTTACATCAGTCCTCATAGTCAAATAACCGAAGCAGTAAATCTGCAATATAATTATTTGCATTAGCTAATTAAAATGTTAATTTACAAACTATATAATTAAGCAAGCACAAAGCCAGTGTACTATACTGACCTCCATTCTCAGTACCATCTTTTCCTTATCTTCGTTTCCCGGTATTATCTGTGTCTCGCTATATTATTAATATCCTCCAGCCTTCAACCAGATGTTCGAATCCCGTTGTGGATACCAGTAAATGACATGCTTACAATATTCACTAAAATTACTGACAACTTACCACTGCTAAAAAATCAGCAGCTTTTTTTTAGATAAAATCCATGCAAAATTTTAGTATTATTAAAATAATGTCTCCTTGTAATCGGTTTTCCTTTCACGGTTTTATCACCTATTTTCGTCTATTTTGAATATGCAATTTACAATTACATAATTTGTTTCAAAACACATAATTTCATAACATATCTTTCAGATATTTTTATAATTAGTAGAATACTCCAAAAGAATAAGATTTTAAAGATCGTTAACAAACGCAATTTCACAAATACATTATATCAATCTTAGGTATACCTGACTGTCCAAAGAATAAGAGAAACTCTTAGGTTCTGAAAGAAATTATTACGTGAAAATAATTAAAATCTATAATAAACATCTTTGAAGTAATAAAGGAAACGAACAAAGATTAAAATCTTGCCTTAACAGCATGATAGAATTAAAGATTTATATTTGTATTTTACAACAGGTATTTGCAGAAATCATATTTAAATTGAGCACGGCAAACTTCATAACCATTGAGTCATCAGTCAATGGTAATGAAGACATCATGTTAATTGAAGTCAAAAACCATTGAGTCATCAGCCACACACCCCCCCTGGAAGGCATTTAGATAAAGTTTATACTTACGAAACTTGTGGCTACGCTCTCAGGAAATGCAGCTGCGATTATCGTGAAGGAAGCAGTCATTAAGGCTGCGGCTCCAAAGCCTTCAAATATTCGAACCACAAATGCCATAGATATGTATATAGTACCAGCTGGGGCATAATCCAAGACCCTGAAAGCATGCGTATAAAATAGATAAAGAAAAGTAAAGTTCTTCACAGAAAAGAACTAACTCTACGTTTGAATGCAAAATTAGCTCATTAGTTAGTAACAGGTACAGAAATGAAAAAATAAATGCTTACAATAAATGTCAAAAAAATAAATAAATGAAAACTGTCGATAAGATGAAAAAAAGTCTTAACTAAAAATACATGAAACGTTTACATAAACAACTTACGTACAACTTAAGGCAGATTACTAATACAGAATTTCTTTAAATTGAAAAGAAACTGATCATTCAGTAAATGAATAAATGGACTTGATGAATAAAATAAAAAAAAGTACGATAAGAAATTTACAAAATATTTAAAACTACAGTACGTCATATTTTCACAGATGAAAGTATAAAAATATTCATAATATAAATGACAGTTTTATTTTGGGAAAGAGGGGGAAAAAGAATTCGTTTTGCTCCTGAAGAACAGGGATCTGCAGCTAGTCCCCCTTCAAGTCTACATAGTCTTGTTCAAAAATGTATGCTAAAATAAGGCTGCTGTTTTGCCTAATTCCATGTTTCACATTGGCGTCTTTCTCTTCCAATTTGCTTAAGGGTATTTTTCAAACATTTTGCTTGCGATATTTGTTCCAACCTGTTAGTGTTATTTTGTGATTTATTACAAATTTTGGGGATTTGGAAACACACCCGCAACTACACTTTTCTACTAAGTAATCCTATATTTATTCGTATTTCACTTTAGGGAAACATGCCTATTCATATTTAACTTTTTACTGGTTTATTAAAGCAACCGACTTTTGATATCTTAACCTATCAGTTATTCCTAGATTTCACTGTAACTTAAGCACAACTACCCCCAAACTAATTTTTGCTCTTGATTTATTTTGCTACTTCCGTTTGTTTAGTCTCCTTAGTCTCCTTAGTCTCCAACCATTAGTGTGGATTATACTGCATAGAAATGCAATACGAAGTCCTTACAAGCGGAATAATAAGAATATTGTTCATTTCTGTAATATTAAAATCCTTTTCATTCCATTGTTATTTTGTGTTATTGTTTGATACTGTGCATTAGTTTATTTGTGGACTGTGTGGAATTCTTGTACGTAAAACACTTACGCCGCGTCTTTATATTCCCGTTCAGAATGCAGTGAGGAAAGAGTTAATCGAACAATATTGGATCATCTCTTTCTATTCGTATTTCAGAGCCAGTAGAACTGGAACCAAAAACTGCTATTATTCCTTTGAGCTTATAGGAATGACAGTACTGGATCTTCTCCATCCTAAATGATTTTGGGCTGCGATCTTAGTCTTCCGTGTGGCCTGCTCTTCAGACAACCACTGAACACGCCTTCTTTGCCTAAACAGTATTTGGGATATCTGAAGTCGAGTTTAAAAGAAGTACATCGATTCAGCAGGGGAAAGATCAACACAACAATCCACAAGATGGAGACTAATTACGATGCCATGTTGTCGAAGAAGTAATTTAAGGAAGGAGTTCAAGCCTAGTTGTGGAACCCCCAAGAATTGCTAAGGAATATCACCCAGACAGACATTCTGAGAAGGCTCCTCCCGTGTGATAAAAAGTAAACCACATAGTGGTGCTTATTCTAAGAACTCCCTCTTCTAAGCCTAAAGCAGTGAGTGTAACAGACTTGCACCGTACCATGGCAGTGAGGTTAGTTATTCTTAGAACTGCATGGTCCGGAGCATGAAGTTCTTGAGGAGGGCTTGATGCTGTAAATTTCTAAAAATATTTAAATCGTTTTATTGCATTGCTGTGATATTTTACATTATTTTACTAATTTGTTTGCGTAATTTTTGCTTTTAGGTAAACGTTTTGTGATTTATTTGGGCACAACTGAATTTGTGGCCCTAAATTTTGTGTATAAGCCTTTATTTCTTATATAGAATTGTAAATCTTTTAGTTCTGAGTCCACAAGGTTTAAAACGTAGCTCAAATATAAGACAGGATATGGGTAAAAATTCTCCTAGCTGGGCTTGACGACAATTTTTGTCACAAAAAATGGCGATATTTGGTAATTTCTCTCAGCTTGTGACTTTCTGGACGGCTTGAGGAAACACAATTTCAAAGCTCTAGCAGCAATCTTTTCCGAATCTTCTAGAAGCTCGTGCAATACCATATAAATAAGGCTGCAAGAGCTAGGAGATGTCAATAGTTAATCAGCTCCTGAGAGATTGCGATTCAAAAGGAGTTTGTTGAATTGCGTTTTAGAGTTTATTATGTGAGTGATATCGAGAATTTACGATATTTCTTTCGTGCGCTAAGAAGGATTTGTCTACTTTCTGTGCTCTTTGAGCTATTTATAGCTATTCCTTTTGCTATGTGTCATCATTATTATAATAAAATTGTCAATTTGTCATTGCGCATCTGGAGTGGTTATTTAAAGAGACATCCATGAACAAGCAGCTCAGAACAATGTTGTACTTAATTATGGCTGGCATATTTTAATACAAATTTCAAATATCTTAACATATGATACTTTCAAAGTATGGTGCTTAATTGAAATGGGAGGCATGTAAATTAAAATTTTACCCAAATACGCAGCAAGCAGCTCCACCGACTAGCACACCAGCTGTGATAAGAAACTTGGGTGTAACAGTTGGAATCTGAAAAAGAAAAGAGAGAAATAAAAAAACAGCATTTGATTCATAACAGCTTTCATAGCGAGTAAACGAAACTATCAAATTATTTAGAAGTTATATGAGATACAAGATTAAAGGTGCTACAATAAACTCGATTTTTTAAAAGACTAATAACTGTAAATTTTTAAAAGACTTTAGGAGCAACTTTAAGGAGTATCTCAGCTTGTAAATTTTTAATAATTACATAAGAGTCGTATACTTGCTTAATTATACACTAAAGTTTTACAGCTACATGAAGGTTTTTCTCTGTGCTGAAATTCAAAAATATAAGTTATTGCTGCTAGCAAATTCGGATTTTAAAAAGGGTGCGGAAATTAAATTATGAGATATCATTATACCATATGTTTACTTTTAATATTTCCCCATATTTTATAGAATTCCAATTCTTGATATTGCAGGAGAAAATTGTTAGGTATTTTTTCAACAGGAATTTATTAACATTAATTTAATTTTAAAATTAATTTATCACTCGATCCTGTTTAATTCTGACGCAGTGGAATACACGATTTCTGAGGTTAATTTCTTTCAAGCAGTACAAGATTAGCTCTGCGTTTCTGCCATTATGGGAAGACGAAACAATTTGTTCTTGAACTGCTGAGTGAAATGAAAAGCAGTTTCCGTTTTAATCACTCATTATAATATGTTATAATAACAAAGCGACGAAATGGTAAAGAATAGTTTATGATAATTCGGAAGAGAAAAATGTTACATTTTCTTTATATAATATTTCTTTAATATTCATTTGGAAAAGAATAAAAATATTAACACTCCGAGAAGGAAAGATTAAGAAATGTAATCAAATCGATGCTCATAAAAATTTGACTGAAAAAAAAGAAATTTAGGAAAAATTTAAATATTTATTGACACAATTCAGAATTACGATACATAATTTAGCACTTGTTGGTTATGCATATGATGTACGTAATTTGTCACAGGATGTATATTAGGATATTAAGGGAATTTTAACTAAACTGATTTTTTTCTCGCCTATTAAAATGAGAAAAAAATCTGTTAGTATGATGTAACGGAAGTTTGGAGTTCGCTCATTTATCTGTTCCTATAAATTAGTTCGTAACAACTGAACGAAATGCAAAAATGGTTAGAATACTGTTGTGGATGAAATATGAATTACACAAAAGTCCCTATATCATGTTATGAGGCTATGAAACGCAGACTAACTATGAGCTGAAATTCGAAGAGAACATACCAATGTAAAATGTAAAATTAGGGGAAAAAAAAAAAGCAAACTTAGTTTCATGTAGATTTTGAAAAAAACTATCAATTTCGAGGGTTATCAAACATTAGGTCCTTCTTCAGAAGCAAAAAACTTTTTAAATTCTGAAAGTATGAAGAAAAACTGGATTGGAATAAATGTCACTAACTGAAGAAGGCAAATGCGTATGGAAATCTTCCAAGAAATCCGAATCAGCGACTGAAGAAGCTTTAAGCGATATTTTCGCAGAGCTGCGATTGAGTGCCGTCGCTTCTCTTACTTTATAAGGTATTTTTCCCACCTTCCTAGCATGCTTTCGTGGTGTAATGGTAAGCACACTCGGCGCGTATTCGAGGGGTCCGTGGTCCGAGTCCCGGCGAGGGCATTCTTCATTTTTTCACATCTCCTGCTTTCAAAAAAACCTAATGTCTCTATAACTTTTGTAGAACATTCCTGAAAAACAAATTTTCTTCAGGAACCTTTCTGTCGGGGAAGCGTTCCCAAAAAAGTGAAATATCCGTCCGATCGCCTCCAAAATCGATAAAATTTCATTCAAAATCTACGCCAAACTAAGGTTGCTTTTTGCCAACTTTTTAAAGTTAACTCCAGATCAGTTAACGGCGTACTGACTGCGTCTTGTTTAACAAAAAAAACATTGTTTATTGCGGAACAATGCACAATAGCTATCAGAAACCATCAGAGTTAAGCACAGTTTCTACGAGAAAGGTAAAGAAAAATGGAGGGGTTAATAGCACAGGTAATAGTAGATGATATTGCAATACTATTGTTTTACCCACAACACAACGTATTTTTTTTTTTATTATTATTACGGAGACGGGCACAGTAGTATTCGCCAAAGGATACTACTGCGCCCATCTCCGTAATAATGTCCCGTGGGGAACGTTTAAGGCAAACCGCCGCATTACACATGGGGAAAACTACAAAAACGAGCATTAAGCCTAGGTTCGAACCCTGGACTGAACTACCAGTGTTCAGCGACTTTACCGCTGGGGGGGCTTACAGTATGAAACTTGATTTTACATAATCTGAAATATATAAACACTGTTAAATCATCTGTTAAAAGTATATTATATGGGCAGCCATTTATTTATTTATTATTTTTAAAATACGTTCTTGTTTAGCATTCTGATTTAATTTACATACATAATCAATAAGCTTATTCTCCAAGTTAAACTGCTTCAAAACATAGGTAAATTGTTAATAATACTTTTGTTACTTATAATATGGGTTATTCTTCTTTCCCGCATTTTTAACTGCTGCCCGACTATCCATGGTTTTGGGTTAACCGTGGACGTTAGTCCCATAATTACCCCGGTTAACTGGAAATCTGCTACATATGGTGACTGCATTATTATCAATATAGCTTGTGCTTTGTTCATAATTTTACTGAAAATACAAGTAAAATAACTAAATTCTAAGCAAAAGTGACAGGAAATGTTAATTCATTTATTTCGTGGAAAAAACTAAAATCCTTTTCCTGAAAATTTAACTATTCGAGACTTAAGTGTGGTACAAATCTACGTGTTGTTGGCATAGAAATTAAAATATTTTAGTGATAACTTATCTAAAAAGAACAGGTTTTGCAACACGGGAGGTAATTATTATAAAGCCTCATATTCTTTATACTACGCCAGAGTTGAGATTTGCTGTAAATATACAAAGTTTACCGAAGAAGAAAAGGCGACTGTGCCGTTATCAGCCAAATTTACGGATGTTGAAAGCTTGACAAACTCGAGGGTTATTTTATGCTGAGCTTTTGTTCGTAACTATTCTTTTCATTCACAAGTTCATCTTTATCTTATCCTTAGATGATTTCTTATTTATTTCATCGTATTCTATTCACTGATCGCAATAAACAGCACTCCGAAACAATAGCCCAGATTTATGCAAGCTATGTTGTAAATGTTTGCGTATTTAGCGATCATCTCAAGGTTTTCTAATTTTAAGCTTAAGATAATAGTTAAAACTTAGATTACAGTGCTTGAGCTTTTGAACGCTTTAAAGCTTTAGGGTCTTTCAGTTTTATGAAAAGAAATTAGTTAGTCTGAGGTTACTATTTTTAGCAAAAATAAATCGTTAAATAATAATCGTTAAAAAATTTCCAATTACACATATGGCCTAAGGAATAGATGTAAATGCCTAAACTAAATACCCATCTACGCAGTCAGACATTCGCCTTTTTTTCGGTTTTTAGTATTATCTAGTGAAGTACGAAGTAAAAAACAAAATATGGAAAGAAGTCAATATTAGCATTTATCATAAGGAGCAATTAAAATGTTAGGCTGCCTATTTTTGACTACTGATATTAAACATTGAATGGACTTCAAGTGTTTAATTTTGTCTAAAAAATGAACAAATAAAAATCCTTGGAAGTCTTTTTGCAAGCTATTTTTCCTCTTTACACGGGCTAATTTTCTTACCATGTTTTAAACTAACTGAAAGCTTTTAAGCTAACTGACAGATACGAAGTATTTTTTTTAATTTAAAAAAGAAGACACTTTTCTGTTTGCGAAACGTTTATATACTTGCAGACCAGAATACTATACCTGCTAGAGTTATGAACTTGAAAATGTTCATGTAAAAGGAGAAATGAGATTGAAAATTAAGCGGAGGAAAAAAAAAAGAAAAAGAAAAACATTGTCATTTCTAATTCTCTTTCTTCTTTTTATTTTTAAACAGAGTGTTCCAACAAGTCCACCCAAACTGCACAGCCAGTTTCTTCCTTTGGAATGTATAAAAAATGTTCAGAACTGTACCTGTACAACCCATAGTGTTCGAAATAAATGCGGAAGAAAGGTATGACGTCATATCCGGTGCAAGGAAAAAAACCTTTATTGAAACACGAACATTAGCTTTACCATATGTTTGCATAGGAAGGTTCTCAAATTTTACACCGCGCATATCTAGGCATGCATATGCGCGTCGTGGAATGGCAGACTAGACGTTGCAGTAACGCAGTGTCTCCCAATGTACACGCAGCATAATGGCCAGCAACTAAGTCAACTAGGTTATAGCTAGGTGCCTATAGACGAATTCCTTCAAATGGCCTCATAGAAAGAAATCCAAAGTGTCAGATCTGGCGATCATGGCGGCCATAAAACCAGGCCCCATGTCCAATCGATCGACCTGGACATTCCACGTCCAGCCACTGACGCATAGGAGTGTTGAAATGCGCCTTACTCCATCATGCTGGAACTCAATAAGCCATGTATTGCCGCTAAAGATATCTCATCTAGGAAATCAAATAATACAACAGACTTGCACATTTACAACAGGCCCACATATTTACATACCACTGAACCTGATGCCTCTACGGGAGGATTACATGAGGAAAGGACTCTGACCACATATGACCGTTTGCGACTATCACCTGAGAAGCATGTTTCATCATTCATGAAGTGTGGTGAAGTTGGACACAAACTTTGGAAATGTAAAGCTACTCCAAAATGTATTAATTGCGAAGAGGCAAATGAAAAGTATAAATTGAAGCTTAGCGTTGATCATTCTAGCTTAGATAAAAATTGTCATTGTCACAAACGACAAATGGATCTTTTAATCAGTCGTACTAATTATGGTTAGTAGAAGTGACGAAGACTTTAAAATGGTTCAAATAAATTTACACCACGCCAAAGCTGCTGTAAATCAATTATATATTAAAGCTATTGAAAGAGGCTATAAAATAGCCTTGATTCAAGAACCTCATGTAGTGGATAATAAAGTTTGGGTAATCTTGATTAAATGTCGAACTTTTTGTGACAAAAATTATCCACGAGCGGCAATTGTTCTGTTGACAGCTCTCCAGCAATGCTTGTGTACGCTTCCTCGAATATAGTGGCAATTAAAATGATCATTAATAATAGAAACATAGATTTTGTTTCAGTGTATTGTCCCCCTAATGACGCCTTCAGTGACTATTTATATTGTATTAACAGTATTATTGATTCGCATGAAGGCTCGGAAATAATTATTTGTTGAGATTTCAATGCTAAGAGTCCCCATGGGGTCCTTATGATCACTCAATAGATCCAAAAGGTGATGCTATAATTGAATTCTGCTCGACAAACAATTTGAATGTTCTTAATAGTCCTGATAGCCCGACTACGTTTTCCGGTGCCAGAGGCGAAAGGTGGATAGACCTTACCATTGCAAGATCTTTTGTCCTTAATTGGTCTGTTTCTATGGATATATCATGTAGCGATTATCTCTACATTGAGATTGGATTTTTAAACAACTTACTTAAAGAGAAGAAATTTGAACGTTTCTATATTTGGGATTTGAATTGGCTAAAGTTTCGTGTATAACTTTATAAAATCAAGTTTCGGAAGAAAATTCAGAAAAAAAGATCTTACTTACTCAATAATGGATATCTGTAAAAAAAAATAAAAAGATAAACAAATTTAAACAGAGCAACGCTATGGGTAAACAGGTGCACTAGTGATCCGAAAATCTGGCTGTTTTAAGAAGTCAAGCTCTACTGTATCGAAGAAAGTTTCAAAGATGTTACAATCGTATAGAGAAAAATTTGTTAAAGATTCAATATAAGAAGAAATTAGCTGAATATAAACGAGAAATCAACATTAGTAAAAATTGTGCTTGGGTAAAACTATGACACTTTGAATATTCATTAACCTTTTGGCATTCCTTACTATATTGCTGTTAATAAGTATAAACCAGCTTTACAAATTGCCTCTTTGAATTATCAAGATGGATCTTATACTAAGAATATAGACGAGAGAATAAATTACCATAAATAAACATTCATAAAATAATTGAATGAATGAATATATGAATAAACATTCATAAAATAATTTAAACTTCATTCGTTTCATCAAAAGACAAAATGTTCTACTGTTTGGCTGCTAACACAAATTAACAGCCCAAACGTGGAACACGATGCAGTACATTATTAGTACATTATTTTGGCTCATTAGCGTATTCGTCTATTTAAAAAATGCTTCTGATATTTTTGAAAGATAACAGATCCACAGTCCCCCAGGTGGTATAGTGGTTAGGGGAGCCTACTACGGTACCGAAGGGCCCGGGTTCGAATCCCGGAGAAGACATAGATGTTTGTAAATGTATAATGTCGATGCGGCATGGCGGCACTATACACAGATCCACAAATCAGCACTTAATAAATCAATTAACTTATTTGAAGTTTTATTATTGATAGACTAAATTTAACTTACCAGTTTTCCATATATAGGAGACATAATTATAACCACCAGTTCGAAAATACCAAAAACGAGGCCATACTGCGTTGGCGTAGCCCCTTTTAACTCTGCCTAAAACAGAAGACACTTATTAATCTAAATATCTCAAGACATTTTTATTAATCTAACTATCTCAAGACATTACAGAAATTTAAATTGACAACTTAATTAAACATTAATACCTATAACTTCAAGTTACACAAATAGTTTCAAAGAACTTCTCATTTAATGAAATCGGTATGTTTGAAACAAATAAATTCTACACTTGGAGCTTGGTAACTAAACACTGAGCCATTTGGACTGAAGTCGTTAGTCAGATACAAGTTCAACATAGTTGACTATTAGATTAATAATTATATGAAGTTATACAGATTCAAAATATAACCATTAATTATCCGAACTTTATTACAAGAAACTATTTTCGTAATGCTTACAGATCTCATTTTTGAATTTAAAGGTAAAAGTTTCTCGAATTCTTAAGAGAGAGAGTGACGTTTCTCGACATAAACTAAAGGATCGAAAATTTTGGAATACAGCTTACTACTGATGATTGTAGAATTTATCTGAAAATTTTACTATTTATTTAGAGAATGTTATTCGAAATACTGTGTCCTGCATTAGCATTTTTTCTGAATATGAAGCAAATTTAACACTTTTGAAACTCAAATTTATTTTAAATTCATACAACACTTAAAATGTTAATACTGCATTGAAAATCACATAAAACAGAACTCCTTTAAGGTACTACCATATAGTATTAGAAGTTTGGATACATAATAGTTTACGATCTTCTGGTTATAAATTAAAAAACAACAAATATTCAGCAAAATACATCTAATACCAAAAATTAAATTAAGACATTTTCTAAGAGATTTGAAATCTAAACCAACTGTTATACTTAAAATGCAATCAGTAATTTGAAAATACAAACTACATTTTCTAATAAAATGCCACTTTTCTCCTCGTACAAGTCCAAAATGCTTGACTTCTACACATTTGGTATATCTCTTGCAATGCTTTCGGCTAATATTATAAATTAGCTAGAAAGTGATAATCCCTGATTTAAAAGATGGCTTAGCCAATCATACTTTAATGACTTCTCACATCAATTGCATACACATAAACACGATATCACTACACATACATGTAAATGAACTTTACATTTATACATTTTCTTTAAATGTAACGTTCATCTACAGAAAGATGTATGTTATGTAAGGAATATATCCTCTGCAACTACTAAAATTTCATTGATTTGAGATTAATGAACAAGAAAAACTTTTTTTTCTTTCATAGATATCCGATAAACAATGGTCTCATTGAAACACAAGTTTTAAAGGCCTTCATTAAAACATTATTACACTGAAATTTGTACATAATAAAATAGTTATTTGTTAAAAAGTTTTAGGCTATATGTTTGCACGGCTCAGCATCGATCACTTCGCATGGGATGTGTTGTAAACAAAGTAACATTCGTGATGAATCCCGTTGTATGTATGGTTCCTCCATTAAAATATTTTGTTGACATCAATATTCTGCAATAATCCATTTCTTAAGTATTTCTAGAAACAAAATAGTTTTTACGACGTTATATTCTCTTGAGAAAATAAAATAAAAGAGCAAATTCGTTAAGTAGCAGTATTTTTTATCATTTAATCTACATCCAGAACGAAGAATTCTGAAAATGCCTGAATCAAAAACGCTCTGTCTTCAATGTTAAAACTGCAACGTACATAATTTCAATATTTTTACAAAAGAATAAAGAATTTAAAGTAAGAATTCTATTTGATTTTTTTGCTGAATTACAAATATGAATTCTATATACCGTTTAACAATAAGAAACCGAAGTTCTATTCAGTTTTTAGTTGCAAAATTCAGTATAATAATAAACATGATACTTTTTGTAAACAAGGCCGCTCTGTGAGGATGCGCAGGTTGTGTTCCGCACAACATACCTGATTAAAAAAGCATCATTTTAAAAGGTATTTTTCCCTCCTTCCAGCATACCTTCGTGGTGTAACGGTAGAACACTCGGCGCGTATTCAAGAGGTCCAGGTTCAAGTCCCGGCTAGGGCGGTGCTCATTTTTCATGGCTCCTGCCTCATAATACCCTAATGCCTCTACAGTGGCGCCCAAACTAAATAGTTGTGGACGTACAATTCGACACCACAAGAATTTGGCGATTGGGTGCCATATTCCAAAGCCGCTTTATAAAAAGGGGGTGTATATAAGGTATTTCTTCACTACTTCCAGCATGCCTTCGTGGTGTAACAGTTGCACACTCGGTGCTAGGTTCTAGAGGTCCACGTTCGAGTTCCGAAAAGGGCTTTGCTCATTTTTCACGACTTCCGCATAAAAAAACACCCTGATGACTCTAGAATTTCATGGCTCCGGACGAAGGTATTTTCACATCTCCAGAAAAGGTCTGAAGCACATCGCTTTCACCTAAACCCAACGCCCCCGAAGCCTTTTTCATAACCTACGTTTTCATTCAGCAAAGAAGTAAATTATAATAACTTTTAGGCAATGTTGTTATTTATGGTGAAAAATTTAGCTACATAGATTTACAACACAAAATCTGCATTGAAATCGAAGTGAGAAAAATCTCAACTCTCAAAAACTGGGTAATCAATTAGAAGTTTTAGTCTGTTTTGCCGTTTCATCCGAGTACATCATACCGTGTTTAGATATATTTTAGTGAACCCAGATACGTGTTCAAATGTCTCAAAAACAGCTTTTGTTTTGACTATTTTTAATCAATGCAAATAATTGTGTGCCTCATATATGTAGCATCAAACATGGAAAAAATGCAGCTCATATTAGAAACAGTTTATATCGAACTTAAAATGTTGTTAATTGATAAACGTACGATTGATTCAACACAATAAAATGTATAGGAAAGGCATAAACACGCAGTTAATTTCTTACTGAATAATTAAACTACACAATGTTCCATTTCTAATAACATAGCGCTTAGCTTTTAAAGATTATTTAAGGCATTTTATTAGGTAACAATAAAGGTTAATTTTTAAATTGGGAAATATTGTCTTCGTAAAATTTGAAAAAATTTGGTTTAATATTGGCACAGCATTTGCATCGCATTCAACTATGACACACGCAAAAGAAAACTCTTTATGTATTTTTAAATTGGCAACAAAATACGAAATCTTCCCACAATGATGCAGTCTCATTTTTCCACACTGAATTCTCTCGCGACGACCACATCTGAAAGCTATTAGTGTTTCTGAGATCCCAAGTACATATCGGTTTTGAACATCTCCTTTCTAAAACGCCTCCACAAAGGTCCAAATCATCTGGAATCGAGAATAGATTTCTCAGAAAGGATTAAATAGTCAGAGTCGAAATACTATTGAAGTAGTCAAGCATCTTTAATTCTTTGACTATTCTGGGTTTGAGCCACACGGAATGGCGAAATTATTGTTATAATATTGCTGTTATTTTTTGTAATAAAGCTACTAAGTTTGCAGAAACACATAAATATTTCTTAAACCTTTTAACCTGTGCGCAGTGTTACTCGTTGAACTTTCGAACTTCATTTAAAATTGCTGAATATCTATATTTTAAATTTAGGTGGACACGTCCAAGCAAACAGAACAAATTTTACCAAAAAATCGCTTAAATAAATTGATTAAATTTTCTACTTATGTATTTCACATTCAGCTCATTCGTTAAATTTGGTACTTAATGATGCAAAATATGCAAACGCAATAACAATAACATATAAATAAATAATATAACACACTGATCTCATTGTAAATACTTTGAAGAATTTCAGTATTGTTTAAAAGTATGTAAGCATTTAGAGATCTCATTATCGATCTCGTTTTCCCAAAAATGTGAAGCAGAATGAAAAATATTTGAATACGAAGCACCAGATAAGTCAATAAAGGATTGTTTATATTCATTAATCCACAGTTTTTACCCCATACAGTTTTAGATATTGTGGTTTTCCAGGATTTTATATATAAATTACAGAAAGATTTGTACAGTCGAACAGCCCAGTTAGTTATGATTTACTTATGAGCAAATGAAAAAAATGAAATAAGATTTATTTAAATGTTGCAAAGCTATAAACATGAAACAAAAAATTCTGACAGTCTGGATACTGATGATAAAATTTTGTTTCTGAAGCAAGACTTCGCATAGTTTTAATTTAAAAAAAGAGAGAGAGAATGTTTTTACGTAGTGTTACGAAGGAATTGTTTCTTCCAAACTCAGTGAATGAAACTACTAAGCAATAATTAGTGACGATAACTATTACATATCTCACTTGTTTCCATAACAATGTCACTCTCCTGCGAAAAGATTCAAAAGGAAATTTTGTGCTTGATTTTATGTAATACATGCTTGACGTTATGGAATCCATGACTGAAGAGAGAACAGAAAGAACATTTTCTTCGCTCACTGCAACTGCCATCAAAAGTTTATTTGCAACTTAAATCATGTTCGTTCTCAATTATCTCTCTTATTTAGACACCAGCAGATTGCTCTCTGTTCTAAAGTCCTCTACAAAGGCATTCCTTCAAGCAGATAATCCTTTGATATATTCGATTAAAGAAACAAAATTTCAGTTCCCTACAACGAAATATCACTTTATTGCGTTAAAAAAGATTCAAGAATCGCCTTCATGGACACTTCAGAGGAAACTGGCTGTAATTCACATTTACACATGAGGTAAACCTCGGATACCATTTCAAATACCATGCAGCCAGTCCGTTCATCGGAATTTAAGCCCACATCGAACTGCCGGTATTCAGCGATTTCCCCACTTGGCCACTGGTGGACCGATTTATCGAAGGTATTAATTATTTGCATAGAAATGACCTAATTAAGAATTTAAAGGAAGCTAAAAAGAAGAGGATAGGTATATAATTAATGCTATGTATAAAATTCTAAACACATTAATCCTTTGTAGTTTTTTGTGATAATAGAATTGTTATTAAATTGTCGGTTTCTAAATGCGCATATTATGCAGTTTTTATATAAAAAAAATTTCTTGAAATTAATTTCCTTTTTATTTCTAGATTTTGTTTTATTGATGCAGATTTTTTTTTCATAAGCAGGGGGAGGCACTGCTTGTAAAGAATATAACAAAAATTTAATTCAAAATATTAAAAACTCGCCTATTTTAGCTAAACATAGCTTTTATCACTAAGATCTCGTTAAATGTGTGATAAGCAACTTAGCTTGAAACTAATAACGTCGGTAAAATTTAAATTTAAGACTTTTGTTATTCAGATGATGCTTTAGATACATAGCAAAACACTTAATTTTCTCGATTGTTCTCATTTTCATTAATATCACCTGCCTGCATCGTGATTTTAGCTTTAAGATTCATCACGCTTAACGAGCTTATTTCAGATAATTTTCATGAAACGTTGCCCCATCAGTCTAAGTTCATGAGCGCGTACTTTTCTTTCTTTATATTTGTATTTTTTCAAATGATGAGCCACACTGTGGTTAACTTTCCTTTTCAAGGTATAAAAAAAACTGAAGGATGACTATAGTTTTAACTCTAACTTTTGTAAAATATCGTAAAATAATAGATATCATAATCACTTCTGATTCGAACAACTGCGTTATTATATAATCCTCTTTTAAGTGTGTTAAAGTATGTGTAAGAAAGCTATTGGCGTAAAAATTTGTCAGTCTCAAACCAATCTAATCATCAAATGCAATATAATTAAGTTAATTTGCTCCGCGGTGGCTGATCGTAGGTATTGCGTAGCATCTGAGAGTTTGAAAGCAAAGGGACTTAGAATTATCAAATTATCTTAGAAACAAAAGTCTAAAATTTTAAAGACATATTTAAATTTCCAATCAAAATGTTTCGATATAAATTTTCTGCTCGTACTTTTCAGCAGCTGGGATACAGACACAAAATCGATCTGGTCTTTGATCTTTACATTTCCCATATGATCGTACCCCATCCAACTAACGGGCTAGCTGCATGAGCGTTTTCGTTATTTTACCCCATGTGTAAAATCCAGTTTTCTTTAAAAACTCCTCTACAGGCATCTGTCCCTCTCAGTGCAGTGCTTAATGGTGGAGTACGTAATAATAAATACACAGATCGTTTCAAAAATAATGCCCGACTAATTATCTCCTCAACAATTCGTGATAAATCCATGGTTCAAATTTAATAAATGAATCAAATAAGGTTAGCTTTCAGACTACGACAGTTATAGCAATATTTATATATTTTTACACATATAAATTTTTATCCTCCACCAAGAAAGTTGCAATTATTAAGTATTCCCATTATTCTAATAAACATCATTTAAAAACCTTTGGTTCTGTAAGACAGTGGTTCTGAAAAACATCGTGACTCGTATAATTGGCTCTGTAAAAGTCTGTTTAAATTTATGTGAAATCTCTCTTGCCGGAAATGAAAACGCAGATTTTAAAGACCGAGTAAAAATATTATCTTTTCTACAAACAGGAATTTTTACTTTCTACTCATATATTTCTTTCCTTAAATAAAAGGTACTAAAGGTAAAATTTTATTCAAAAACTTAAATGTACAGGTATAGATAATAACGTCTGTATACCAAACTGTAGAGGTGCAATTTTGCTGATTTTGCCACCAATTTTATCAACAACTTCTTTTTTCTACGGACCCCGGCTAAAAAAGTTTTAATTTTCAATAAAAGATGTCAGCGGACTATATTTTGAAAACCTATCATTGGTTTCAAAACACGGTCCGCTAAGAAAAAAATCTATGCCTATCAAAATGAATTCGTTAAACAGTAAATATAAGAAATTTTTAATAGTCCACCAGAGATAACGAAGAGAATTTTTGAACTGTTGCAAAGAAATCAAGACAAAATACGTCATACATACATGAATGATAAATATAAAATAAGATTCAAGATAATCATGCAAAAACTCAAAACCCTCTCGTCTTTGCACTGTCTCCTACATTTCCTTATTAGAACAAAAATTTTGTGAAAAATTCTTACGGACTGAAGTATTAATCTTTTTATTTATATTTGCGTGCTGTGTGCCATTAACACTTAATTTTCGCATTATATATTTCAAATAAATAAATTCCTCATAAAATAAGAATTTCATCACTTCCTCTAAATTTTAAAATGTGTTAAATACTTAAATTTCGTTGGAAAAAAGTGTTCTGAAAAAAAGTATCAGTATTTAAATTAACTTATTAATGAACGCTTATTTAAATTTTCCACAAAATTTCGGCTAAATTAAAGATATTAGAAAATTAAATTTTCAAATGATATAAGCCCACAGTTTCCTTTTAATTCAAAATCTGAATTCGTTATTACTGTGCTATCAAAATAACAACATTTACCTCACGAGGGAAAAAGGGAGCTTGTAGAGAGACTGAAGCAGCCATCCAAAAATTTGCATAAACCAAGGATACTACTATATAAAGCTTCTTCCAGTTGCGGGGGGTTGGTACTTCTTCTTGAGGACATTCTTCGACCGAAGACTGACATGGCTGCGGTTCCGCACCTTCTAGCCTCTTCTCTGGCTCTTCGTTTTGTGACTGCGTCATCCGTAGGGTTGAAGGTCAACAAGTTTTTCTATATGAGAAAGAAATGTAGGTACCGTTCAGAAAATTAGCTCTTGTTTCACATATTTTGTTTGCACAGATAAGTATCAAACAGCCATTACGATTACAAACAGCTAGATAATATCAAGCATGATATCCTGTTCAGCTAACCTACAAATCTAGAACACTACATTTCTCAGTTTGTGCCTTTAAAAGTCAGTATATTACCTTTTAAGCTCGTCGCTAGAATACTAATCAGAAACTCTGTTAGGTTCTGAGCTCTTTTTTTTCCGATAGAATGACAGTTACTTGAAACTCTACCGGATTGCATTCGATCAGATTTCTTGACACGCATACATATCTAATGGAAACCTGCTTAAACATTAGCTAGTACTTTTAATATCACAGAAGAGCGTAATGTATCACGTCTTTTGCAATTCAATTGATTCTTTCAGTTAAGGCCAATTAATATCATTAGTATAAATATTTATCATCAGGTTAAATGTTTGTGAAAATTATTTACCCAAATTTAGAAAAGAAAAAAAACTTGCTAATAAGTCAACTTCACAAACTTATAATTTTTATTCAACTTTCAGAACTTGAAAGAGAGAATAAAAACATTAATAATTCAAAATTACCAAAGAAAACTTTTGAAATCTAATAATGGAAAACGTACGGCCTTGAACTCACCTGATTTCGACGGACTCAAAGCATAGGTAATGTTTCTGCAAGCACTCAAGACGCATGTCTGTGAAATAAGCAAGAAATTCGAGTCGAAAATTCTGTGTAGCGTATAAGTTACTTGAATTCATTAAATTTCAGAAAGCATTAGTTCATGAGTGTTTAGCAACTCTCAAATATCGAAGACGAAGGCCTGATGTTTTAATTTCGTCATATGGAGTTTTCTCGTTTTATTTCCACTTTCTCTAAAAGTTTCTTCATGATCTTTTTATATTAATAGCCCCAAGAAATGAAATTAATTTTCTACATTTTTTTTTATTTCTTTATGTCAGTTTGAGATGTAGAGTTCTATAGCGGAGTTAAAATGTTATCAAAAACAAATCTAGATAACTGTGATTGCTTTAGTTTGTGAAATCGCAAAATCAGAGGATGTCATAAGATTTCTTCTTTGACATAAAAAAAACAAAAGGAAAGAAGAAAGGGAAAAGGAAAGAAAAAAAGAAGATAGAACGAAAGAAAAAAGAAAAAATTGTAAGAAAGAAAACGAGAGGATTCAGATTCTAATGTCGCACTAAAGCATTTGTTAAGGCTTTTTATGCTCTCCCTGAGCATCGCAAGTTACGAGTCTCCTCTTGGACTACCCCTGCTGCTGTTATTTTCTTTCTAGCTTTTAATAATGAAAACAAACCATAAAAGTAAAAACATGCTTTACCGAAATTTTCAAATCACACCATTTTTTGCCCTACTTATTTCCAAATATTTTTATAAATACATACACATAATGTATGTATATAGCGTTTCCGAGCACAAAGAAAAATTTCATAAAGGAGAGAACTATACGCCTCTTAGTTAATGCGAACAAATTTGTGCATCAGAAATTAATCAAATAGGAAAATTATTAAAAATATTCTTAAAATTTTCGTTTTACATTGCCTTTTGCTTCGGTTCTTTGCAAAAACATTTATAAGCAATTATCTGCAGAATAAAAGAAAAATAACACATTCGGAATGAACTGTATAGAACTTCTTATTTCATTCTCCACGTAGACATGTTAACCTCTCTGTGATTAGTGCCTTCTACAATTCAGGATTAGATTAGTTTAGATTATGTGATTATGACAAAGCTTTACAACTCCTAAGGGGATGGTGAATGCCTTCGCGGACGGCTTTCTAAGGAAAAGTGGCTAGTATCCATATCACATATGGAGAAAAATCACGAAAATAAGTCCTACAGCCAGCCCGTTTACCTGGACTCGAACTACCAGAATTCAGCGGTCTTAACCGCTCGACGATTGGAGGGGGCCTAGTAATTTAGAGATTCAAATATTATGTATGTCACATAGAATTTTAGATTCGGTTTTCTTTATTATTTCTGAAAAGTACACCGCGTGCGTTGCAGAAACATTGCTTTTAAAGTCCCCGTACAGTGCGGAGCCGTGCGAAACAGTGAGTCTAAGATCAGAGTCATTGTAAGCGAAATAATATCTCAGCCTAATGACCAATTAGGAAAACTAGATATCCTCTCTCTTGCAACACTTTAATGTTTTGTCCGCCATTTGTTTTACCTACTTTTAAAGCAGAGTGCTGTGAAACTTCAGTTAAATTACCGTCATTGGATATTGAGCAACCTATATTTATTCGTAGATTATTAATTTTTTTTAATTATTGAAAAAAAGTTAAAAGGTGGAACTCCGAAACTTATCTCGTGTTTTAAGCAAGGGCTGATATAAAAAATTTGCTGACAGCAGCCGTAAGGCTACATCCAACAGAAAAGCAGGGATTTTCAGCATGAGAAGACACTTTAGTAACCTTATTAAAACTTAATGAAAATTTGTTATATGTTCCAACATTTTAGTGCTGTCAGTCAGCTTTCAAAGATGCTTGACGGCACGTTTCAAAATGTATCGTAAATCAAGGAATAATGCATTTACCTGAAACTTCCCTTCAAATCGAAAAAAGTACTATTTATGCATAGCAGATATTAAGATAAGTTTATGATGATGCTGAAAAAAACAACTAACAAGCGGTTGGAGCAACTGTTTGTGCGGAGAAAATGTGTCAGTAAAGATACAGTATTAAAGGGATATGAACTGTGCTTTTTACCTTGATAAAATTATGCAAGTTGAATTTGTATCTAAGAACAGTATGATGAATATGGACAAAAAGCTTCATTCTCCGTCTTTACAATACTCTGTGTCATAGATCACTTCTGTTACAGTATGTTTGATAATTATGGTCGGAATTCATCCATCTTATTCACGAATCTGGCATCTTACAAATTAAGGCTCTTTCCTAAAGTTAAAATGACCATAGAAAGAGAACGTTTTGTAATCGATTAGGGACATCGAGATAACCCCCACATCGCAGCTGTCGCGAAAGAGAACTTAAAGATTTGCTTCAGACGGTGACAAGAATAATAGGATAAAGTGTGTTTGAAGAGAGATGAGAATATCCTGAGAGGAATTAATGGGAAAATATTTTATACCCGTAATGATATGTATTGATTCAAACATTCACATACTTTTTTATTACATTGTGCATATACTTTAATAACAGCTTGTAGAGACACTAGGCAATTTTTGAAAAGCAGGAAATGAGAAAAATGAGCAACGTCTTCGCCGGGACTCGAACCACGGACCTCTCGGTTACGCGTCGAGCGTGCTGACCACTACACCACGAAGTATATTATATATTGAAACTTATATACTCCCCTTTTAAAGAACGACTGGGGATTAGGGGCCCTAATCGCCAAATCTCCGTGGTGGAGAATCCTCCTCCACCACTTTTTTTTTAGTTCGGGCGCCAGTGTAGAAGCATTAGCTTATTTCGAAGTAGGAGAGAGGAAAAATGAGCAATGCCCTCACCGGGAATCGGACCACGGATCTCTCGGTTACGCGTCGAGCGTGCTGACCACTACACCACGAAGGCATGCGAAGAAGACGGGAGGAATACCTTACACGCTTAACTTTTAATGTCTTTCTGCATTACAATTATCGACCATTCTCTACATTTATTTTATTACGTCATTTTTTCTACCCAAACTGCGTTATCTTTATTTTTAAGCCGTTTATTAGTTAAAGACTTTTCGCATTTTCAGAATTTTTATTTGTTCTAACCATTCAATTTTTTGCCATTTTATTTGACTGTCATCATTTATTTATACTTCCAAACAAAACGTGCGCCCATTACTGAAACATCGCAATGGCAGGCATTTAGTTTGACTGCCGAGATGCAAGGTTAACAGGGGTGGAGTCATGCACGTGTCATAGTTGGAATAACAGATAAGCGCGAACACGTGTCTCTCTCCTGGGACACTGTTAGAGATACGAACTTGGGAAATATTTGTTTTTGGTTAATTGTAAACGAGTAATTATATTTGCTTTTGCATGCTTGTATTAATACGGTAGTCACGCTATTTTTTGAGGAATGGATGATCTCATGAAATAGCGAATGATTGGGAAACACTTAGGATTGGGAATGATTGGGAAACTTTCAACTTCTGTTTCGAGGACCATTGATGCTCGGCTACTTGGTCATAAAATAATCCGTAAAAACTACAATCTGACCCAAGCAAACAGTTTTTTAAATATTCTGCACTCAGGGCACTTTTTTTAAATCTAATTCTTCATATAATCTAAACCTAAGCTGCCTCAACTGCTTAGACTCTCAGGCGAGTATATTTTTCTCTTTTAGTTCTTTATCTGACAGTGAGTTTCTACGCAACAAAGTTAATGTAAATTTCTGATTCATAGGCAGAAGTTGAAACTGCCGTGAAGTTAAACTCCAATTTTATACTCAGGCAAAACACTTTGCTGCAAATACATTACCCAGGTAGCATTACCTTTCTGATTAAGCTATTACTTTGAGATATCAAGGTACTTATATGTTGATTATCTTGCCAGTGACAAGGAGGTAACATAGCCTGTGTACTCTGCAGGTACATTTTCAAGACTCGAAGAATATGGTTGTGGTCTCAAAGTTAAACATTTGGAATTCTTAATGAAACGGAAAAGAGTTTTCTTGAAATATAATATTGTGGCTAAAATTTTCTTGAGAAACGGAACGTAATCGTTCGTCGTTATAACATAGTTCTGAGTGTATAATAACTCTTAACCAAATTTATTTAATAAGTTAAGTCACTTTATTTTTCTCTCAAGAATTTGAAGTTTACTCTCCATAAGATCATAACTATGCAAGAAAAGCTATAAGTTATTTTCAAACAGGTGTAAAAGAGAACATTTACTTCTGCAAGTGTAACAATTTACACACGAATGAAAAAATTTTAAGTATTCCAATGGGCATCACTCCTCGAGCATATTTATTTAAATTAAAGAAAAATTAAATTGCTTCAGAGCGTTAAATATTAGTTCTTAAGTATGCTTCCTCATAGTACGAAACAAGATATTCGGCTTAAATCGAGGTCTCCTAGATCCTAGATATACAGCTCTTGATATGTATCCTAATTCCATTCTTTAAAATAAAATTTAAAAAAAAGACTTGAACTCTTGAACAGAGCTTTCAAATAAAATCTAACAATTCTGACCGCGCTTCACGATGTCACCTATTGTGTAAATCATCTTAGACGGAGAAAAGGGACAAGTAAGGGTTTTAAATACTACGACTTTCTAGTATTTCTCCTTCTAAAAATAGCATAAGAGAAAACGTTTGCATGTTAAAGTCAGAGTTTCGACTGAGTTGAGCAAAATGATCTCCTCCAGTTTCTTCACTAACCTACAAAACCTGCTAATAGACTTTGCATAATATTCGGGTGTTATATGGTCAGTGATCATCGCTTCTTAGTGCAAATCAAGGAAAATTTTAATGAAACTATTTTGACTATGAAAATTTTAATAAAACTATTTTGACTCATAAGAGCAAAATATCAAATTCTAATTAAATGTTTTACTTTTTTAGAAAAATAGAAAATACAGATATCTGTGCATGAGCATGAAGCGTTTTAAAACAATAATAAAAAACAAAAATTGAAGAATAAAACTTCACAGAATGTCACATAAATTACAAAAAAAAATAATAATGAGTAAATTTAAATTACGTGGCACAGTTTACGGCAGAATCTGCTATACATTTTCTTCTTTCACCTCAGCTGATTTTCTGGGAGATTCTAAGGCCAAGGGATGGTTTTTCGAAAACGATTCTATTTAAGATTTAGGAATTAATTCTCTTAAACGATTTTCATTTAATGAGACTGGCATTAAATCTCAGTATGTCGAAGATGATTTTGCTTTTTATTGAGCTGGAACATCATCCAGTTGTAAAGTTTTTTTTTTACCCTTCTTACCACACACATTCGTAATTGTGATTAGAAAGCACATTCGACCAGCAGCTGGAAGGTCCGAAGTTCAAATCCTGGCTAGAGCATTCTGATTCTTTGTGTTTTCCGACTTAAAGGCGAACTAAAATGCGGTGGACAATAATTCGTCAACAGGATTTGGCGACTGGGTCCCCAGTCATCCTTTAAAGGAAGGTCGAATGTAAGATTTTGTTTGTTTGTTTCCTTACACTGTGCCTTAGAGGTATAATTAGAAAGTACGTCCGGTTAGCTGATGTAAGGTCAAGAATTCGAGTCCCTGTGAGGGCACTGCAGATTTTTCACGTCTCCTGCTCCGAAATAAAATACCTAAAGGCCTTCAACTTTATTAATACCGATATTCTCCATAATGAATTTAGCTTTGTTTTGTGCTGTTATAAATTTTGTTAAGCAGTGTTCAGTTTAAGACCATCTGAACGAAATCCCGAAAATTAATAATTTTCCCCCATGCTTTAATAGAAAATTTAATATTTGCCAAAGTAGGATTAGATATGCAAGACATGTTTTTTTCTTTCAATAAATGAAGAAGCAAGCAAAAAGAACTATAAGTTCGAAGCTTAGGGACAAATTTAACAAAGGGCTTGCCGAAAAGCGTTGAAGTTCACAAATGGAAGAAATTAACACGCAAATGAAAAAAAGTAAAGCCGTTTGTTTGACCACACCTTTCACGTTGTCACTCAGTGCATAAATTCTGTTAGATGATAAAAAGGGGAATAATTATGAAGTTGAATATTTGTAGAATCAGTCATTTTTCTCCCATTTCTTCGTTCAGAAATAGGATAAAGGAAAGCGTTTGCATATTATGTACTCTAAGTACAAATTAGATGGTATCAGCTGTTAGAGGAGATCAGATTTGTCGCTTGACCTATGTCTGATTCTCCTGGCATGACCTACCGGTCTGGAGTTACATAATCTGGCAGGTTACGCCCTTCGCAAATAGTAGTGAGAAAAGTCAATATCTGGTTGAGAAGGTGATATGGAAAACAGGGGACAATATTCAGATTTGGCAAAATTGCTTCAAAATTCAAAGAATATTTGTAGTTAAATTTTAAATGAATTTATTATTATTAAGATGAGGTCAGTTATCATCCAAATTTAGTACGAAGATTTTAATTGTAGATGTCCTTGCTAGTTATCTGAGTTCACGTGATTACATTTTCAAGAATTATCATGAAATAATCGTGCAGCCGCTTAGAACAGAAGTTCACTGTTGTAATCACCAAACTGCACAGTAATATGTCTTAATGCGTAAAGCTTATTCAAAATTCATTAGCCTGTTATATTTAAGTTACTCGATCCTATCCAATTTACTTTTTTGATCCTTATCTCTCAATCCATACTAAGTACGAGGGAGTACCAAAAAATAAGTTCCCTATATTTTAATTTTTTTCACTTTAAGAATTAAACACGATGAAGGATACGTAACCTATATGGAGATAAACACTTCTCCCCCCCCCAAAGTATTCGCCTTGTTTGTTGAGACATTTGTCGTAACGTCAGAGGAAGGAATCAAAAGTTTGGTTTTTGGAACGATGTTTCCTGATGATGAAGCCAATCTCCGACGGTTTCTGTAACGCCATCATCCGAGTGAAAATGTCCTCAAACATGCTTTTTAAGCTTGAGGAATAAATGAAAGTCTGAAGGTGATAAATCAGGTCTATGCGCAGGATTTCAAGATATTTCGCTGGTAGGCAACTGCATGGTCACGCATTATCCTGTGAAAGCCACGCGTTACTCCATGGTGCAATTAGCGCCCCCACACACACAAAGCTTTGTCCGATAATAAGCTGTATTAACGATTGTCCCGCGAGAAACGGTTGGCTGATTGGAATGGTTGGTTGATTGGTTGTATGTTATGATGAGCCATACGTAGGGTTATACCATAACCTCTTCTTAAACAATTAAACAAAATTCTAAAATCAGCTAAAATAATGCACTGAAAGCGATTAATAATGCCATGACCAAAAACATTAAAGAAAATTTTAAGACAAAATAGGACTACAGGCTAATGAAAAGTGTTTAATGTTTTAATGAAAACACGGAGAAGTTCACAAGATGAATTCACATGTAAAATCTGATAACCTCCATATATGAAGAACATTTAAAATACACTGGTCTACTTTAAGACCGATTCAAACACAGTGGTAAAAACTAGTTTCTTTTAAATACTGAAATAGACTAAAATGAACCTCTTGACAGATTAACCCTTCACGTGAAGTCTGTTAGAATATCCACCGCGATGAAAATATGCCACTAGAAAGATTCCTTACAAATCCCAAAACACTGCTGCCATCCCTTTTCTGTCGACTGTCTTTGTGTTGGAATTTTTTTGACAACGGGGAAACCAGATTGCTTTAGTATCATCGATATGGCTTCCTCTTAAGATAATAAGAGAAATACTCGTATTTCATCCCCTGTAACGATTTAGGTTTAAATAACACGCCGAATAACGATTATTGGGGAAGTTAAACAACAAGAATCAGCGTAATTTTTTTAAATTAAACATTATACAACAATTTAAAAACATTACGCTGATTCTTATTATTTAACTTCTCCAATAATTCCTGTAAGATTCTGAACAAAAACTTCTCACCAAGCGTTGAAGAAGGTCAAGTGAAGATGCTATGCGAATTTTCTTGCGCTTTTCTGTCAGTTGCTTGGGAGTCCGCCTACCACAAACCTTACGGTAACATAGACGATGATGGGAACAATATCTCATACTGCACCGTATGATTCGATAAATGAGCAAGAGTCACTCCTCTGTTTCTCTTTATCGATGAATCAAAGCACTAACATGACTGGCTGAAGGTCATCCCATTCTGATTACTGACTAGTGAAGTCAATTGACTAGTGAAGACTAGACCCATTCTTTTGTCATCTAATAATTGACTAATTCTTCCACTCTGAAATTAGGAAGTAGCGGCCTTATATTTAAGTTGGTTTGATTTATTGATTATGGCAAAGCACGCGAGGGCTATCTGCCTAAGTTAAGGGATGTTTTCGTGGGGGACTTCCTAAGAGCACGCATCCACGTTACACACGAGGAAAACCACGGTAATACCCTTGAAGCCAGCCCGTTCGCCTGAAATCAAATCCAGGTCCAGTGTTCAGCGACATTACCGCCCGGCCGCTGGTGGACCCGTTGTATGTTCGACTGTTTATCATAACGCGAGCACCATACTCCGCACTAATTTCGCTGTTGATTTCGGAATGAGGTGTTAGTTTAGTCCACAAAGTGAATGAATTACTAATCTCACTTCCTTCTTTGACCATACCCTCAGTCTGCCCGCTGTTATTGAACAGATACCAAATGCGTATACATTAGTTTCTCTAGCTAGAATAGGTTAGATTAGGTTATTTGATATTGGCAAAGCACACAATGTTTCTCAGCCTAAGAAAAGAATTTTCTACGAAAAACTGTCTCGTATTCATGTTTCACTTGATATAAACGTGAAAAACAGCCATGTAGCCCCGTTCGCCTGGGTTCGAACCCGAGTCGAGCTACCAATATGCAGCGGTCTTAACCACTTTGCCATCTCTGGACGCAATAAACCGAACAGGAACTTAACTCCTGTGAAACACTGTCACTCTCCGTTGACCACGATGGGAGCAATACATTCGACGGAATAAAATATGGAACCTTATTTTCTGATAAATTTAGGGAAAATTTAGTAATAAAATGCCGCAAACTTGTTAAATTTAAGTTAACAGTTAGCATAAATAGATATTTGTCACGCTGAATGACTGCTGTGGACGTTATGATTTCGTCTAATAACAGCTGAAAGCATATAGCGATTTTGATAGTAAATAGTTATTGACTGTGAACAGGAAAATTAAGTTTCGTTTTAGTGAGTGGAACTGGTTAGCAGTAAATGAAGTTCTTACCTCGTTATATTAAATTATTGTTATGTCTATTAATATGTTATATTTCTTCTTTCATTTGTAACTGCAATAGTGAATGAATTCTGTGTCACTTTTATTTAACGACATAAAGGCTGTAGTTCTTTATAAATGTATAACAATTTCTATGCTCAGTTCTTTTAAAATACCTGTTGTTTTTGGAGTCAATTGATTTAGTCAAACACAAAACGAGTCAACTTTGTGGCGATAGAGTCGAAGATAAGTGTTTTTAAATTACGCGACTCATAGCTTAATGTTTGCATTATTAGCTTCTTAGTGTGATTTTACAAAAATCTTGTTTAAGGAAAAAGCTCAATTTTGTTTGTGCAGCATTTAACCACCTTACAAATGCAGTTAAAAGTTTAGTGAACTTACCATGAATTTATTTGTTATTGCCAAAATTTTCTTACCTACAATAATAGCTGTTTATAATAGTAGAGGTGCCGTATGCCAAAAAGCGAAGTAATGATGCATGAAGAGACCAGTATCGAAGAAATTCTTGCAGAATTTCTACCAAGACTAGGAGGATATAAATATCTAACCACTGCTCAAGAATGTTTACATAACAGGTCTGAGTGATAAATCTTCTACCTGTCTCAATCGAAATATTTCATCTATCAAATTGAGTGACGTATTGTGAAAGGAATTTGAAAACCGGAAAAATAAGCCAGCACTAAACTTTTTTTATGCGATAACCGAGTAAAACTCGTTTATATTTAAAATTTTGTCATTAGTACTAATTCGTTACATAATTAAAATCAATATTAAAAAATCGAATAAATGGCTTTATCAGTTTATTAATACGATGCATTCTATAAAACAGATTTTGGTGATAGATAATGACATTAGTCATCATATTTGCCATATAAGGGGGAAATTAATTTTTACATATTTTTTATAACTGAAGCAGCAGTGAATTTTGAATATTCTCCTGGTGCTATAAAACTTCAAGATAATAAAAATTTACGGCATAATGCATAATTTGCGCAAGTCATGCCAAAAAATACATATTCTAAGACAAATTAGCAATTTGTTTGGAATGGAAAATAAATACGTAGTAATAATACGATGAAAACTCAAATTCAAGATCATTGTTTTTAACTCTCAGAAAGTAACCCAAATGGGATGGTGGTAAGTGACTCTGACTACCGTACCAAAGGTCCCAGTTTCAAATCCCGGAGTAGGCAGGGATGTTTGTAAATGTACTGTTGTAATGTATCTTTGCGGCATGGACCTTATAAGAGATAGACTAACCCAGTGGGCGGAGCGCGTGTCTCCCACATTTCCGCAAGAAGGAGTAGGGACGATCTGGTTTACTTTTTAACACTGAAACCTATGCCGTTTGTAACACACAACTGCTTTTAATTATTAAATGCGTTAGGTTGTATAAGTGATGACATTATGAATGTCACACTTTTTACAAATAAGATTTAATATATCTCATTAAAGCACTTTTTACTGCATTTTGCGCATTTTTCACGCGTAATTCTTGTATAATCAGTTTCATTTTGGTAGAATGATAAAATCTCTAAACAGAAAATTGATGAATTTACTTTTGCGTACAAGATTGATGGTACAGGATGCTTTGAAATAACTAAGGCAAAATTAAACAAACTGCGATATATTTTTTAAATTTTATGAGCATTTTCAGGCAGTGGTTTTTAAAATTATTATAACATTAAAAGACAATTATTTATTTAATTATATGATTATTAATTGTTAAAGTTATAATATGATCATAAGATGATTACTTATTTTAATAATTCATAAAATTCTGAGCATAAACTTTTCTGAGTGTAATGGAAAAAAAAATAAAGTAAAAAGATAAAATAAAATTTGGAAGCAATTCGATTTTATATTACGCCAAAGGGACGTTTTTTAACGTTTTGTGTGTTACCTTTCTTTATTGAATATCGTGTTCTTTGCACGTAAACCACATACAATTCAATTCAACAGGAATATTACAAAATATTTGAAAGCAGTATACCTGTAGAAATTCCGCGCTGAAAATAAAAATGTTATTTTTCGTATAGTATTGCCGTTGCTCTCTTTGAACTCTGAGTTTGTTAATCAGAAATTCATGAAAGTTTTACAAACTATGAAATGGATTAAAACAAATTCGAAATTCGGCGGTCCAAGTACCCATGTTCGGATGGAGGATTATATTATTCAAAATTTCATGGCTCTAGATACCGTCGTTTTTTCACATTGCGAGAAACATACATGTATTCATGCAGATTCTTCATTATTTAGTTTCTTTAAATATAATACAGGCCGATAATATTTGGTGGCCACAATTTGCAAAGTGAAACGGACATTTATAGTGAAACAGCGCAAAATGCCGTTTCGAAACTAATAGTCTTTCTAGGGTACCGGCCCTTTTGGGCTAATAACTTAAATTCACAATAATTAAAAAAAAATCTTATGCCGAACTAAAAATACATTTAACAAAAATAATCACTATAAAATACTAGCACAATTAATTATTACAGTTAAATACAGTTTTAATAGTAGAATAAATGTATAAAAGTTATTAAGGTGTTAAAAATGTTTATCATTATTATGTATTATGAAATTTAATTGAAATAAAACTCCTTTATAGAAATCATGCTATAATATTCACCTATAATTATAAAAAAGCGGCACAATTTAGAATTATAAACAAAAACTCTCGAAAATTCACTTTTAGGTATTTTAGTATTTTTTTACTTATTTACACCAATAAAAAGCATAAAAATTCTCAGAGAAAATTGTTTGAAATTTTCTGTTAGTTCAGATTTAAAGCATTATTTTCTAAAAGAAGTAGTTACAATTTTCCTTAAGCGTAGGAAAAGCTAAAAAAATATACAGGCCTGAAAGTATGCAACAGCTTTATAATTATTTGGAACTTTAATTATGCTCGATAAATAGGCTAAATTTTTAAAAATCAATCTCAGTTTCAAAAATAAAAATATGTAAACATTCTAATTTGTGAAATGAGGCGCTACAACCAGCTTTTTCTTGACAATTATAGGCTCTGCAATAGCCAACCATTGCTAAGTTTCTGCTAGTCGTCCCTACTCCTCCAGATGTGGTCAAGGGGACAGCCGAGAACGCGTCAGACGAGGGAGAAAAACCCATTTGGGTTGGTCTATTTCTTATAAGGTCTAAGCTTTGCGTTCCGTTTACCTCTGTTATACTGGGCTTAGCCCGCGTGATGTGGAGGGCTTTTTGCGAGTTGTCTTTACATAAGGCGTCCTGGAAGTAAAAGATCAAGGAAGGTGTCGTAGAGACAAGATGTGATCAGTGAAAAAAAAAGGTGGGTGGCTCATTGCCACTGAAAAATTGTCATCGTGTGGAGTGCTTTGCGGCATGAAGGCAGTCTAAATATATAGCGAGCGGAAAGTCCGCTCGTGTAGATTGGTGGTAGGGGAAAAGGGGTGGAAGACCCTCAAACCCACCCATGGAGGAAAGAAAGGAAGGAGGGCCAAGCCTGCACTGAGAGTGAAGCACTGCTCCAAAGCTTCGGTCTCCAGATGGGGTGTTTTTTGTTTACATTCAGAAGCTCCCTTGACAGGGCTCTGATAGTATTTCGACACAAGTTACAAGACAGTTCCATACAAATTAAAAAACGGAAAACTTCCGTATAAAAAAAACATTCATTGTGTGATGGATAATAGCAATTTGTATAATTTATGACATTAACGCAAAAATCACATCTTTGTTATTTTTCGATAACTAACAACAGCGATTTTGATTATGAATTTGTTTTATAAAATTCTAAGCTGTTGAACTGCAAAAATATAGATTTTATCAAAAATGTTATGCTTAAAGAATGAAAAATAGCTTACGATACGTTTAAAATTGTATACTTCTTTTGATACCCTTGATAAAGTATTCGCAACGTTTATGTTCCAAACGCCAAAATGTTTTAAATGAAATAAATTTTTTTGTCATCCATATATTATTGTAACATATACCTTAAATTTTTTTTTTAATTTTTATAGTTTTCATTTTAAACTCATCAATTTATTTTTATATAACAGAAAACTAATCCCTTTGGGTTAACACGTTTTACTTATTGGGTTAATTAAAAAATAAAATTACCCCCGAAAGCTGCAATCCACGTCAAAATAAATAAATATGCACCCAGATATGCCAATAAGTTAACACTTTTCCTTGATTTGTAGCCACACATTTCTGTAAAATTATGTACACTTTTACACAAATGTGTGGAACAAAGGACAGATACATTTGCGAATTTGGCGGAAGTAGCATGTGAGGTCAAGATGATATGACCATGTGAACGTGCCCCGTCATCAAAACAGCTTATTAAGAACTTGGAAATAGGGTAATCGACGGAGATGAAAACATTTGTGTATCCTGTCAAAGAAGGTCCAATCATGAATGGTCCTCTTAATGATTATTGATTGTGAATTGTTTTCCATGCAAGTCTTTTTTTCTTGGAAATTCGAGGTTCATGCTCGCTTCTTAATGTACGCAGGTCTCATTCATAGGCATAGAATGGCTAACTGGAGCATATTACAATATTTGCTCTCAGTATCGTAATTAAAAAGTGGCAAAATTTTCGATTCTCAGTTATTTCTCTCCTGGATTAAAGATTTCTCTGAGAAATTGAGAACCAGTAACAGCAAAGGAATTGAATACTAACACCGTATATTCAAAAGTACTCAGCATGAGAGCTTGGTGTGCTTATGGGTGCCCAAACATATCTTCAAAACCGATTCCAGGAGTAACATTTCACAGGTAAGCAAAGATTTAATTTCATTTTTTATCATATGATAGTTGTATTAATTACGAAAATATAGACTGATAAAATGAATGAAGCTAACTTAATAGCAGTGTAGTGTAATATTTAAAAACTGCATTTTGATACTTAACATTTCTATTAAAAATCCCTTACATTTTTCCTAACTTAGAATTAAATTATAGCATTTTTATGTAACATACATTTAAACTTTTATTTATTTTAAACTTATAAAGTTAAGAACTATATAACATATTTCACTATTAAAATAAAAGGTGCTGTAATTTGAAATGGACTTAATGGAGCATTAATTGACTTAGATTTCATTGATTAGCATTAATTGACCTGGCATAAATTGACTTAGATTTTTCGATTTAAAAGATGCCTCAGAAGTTAAAAAAATCACGGCATATTTGAAAAAGTATTTTAGGAAGAAGCTCTAAAAGTAGAAAAGAAATAATGCATAATTTTAATATTAATAATACAATAAACTTATCCTAATTTTTGTAATCCTTAACCGAATAAAATCTAGTTGCCTTAATTTTTTTTAATGTAATTAACTAAAACTTGTGAAAACATTTCATTCAAATTAAACCCTTCTCAGCGAACTGTTCTGCGAAATGTATAACATTTAATTCAGTTCAGAATTAAATGTTTTTTAAAAATGTATTCTTTTCAGATACTTAGGACTCTGAAATATTGTAGGAAAAGAAAATATATACATTTATATTTAAGTCGTAATTACAAAATATTACATCCGATCGTGTCAAAACCCATTGATCATAAGGGTAAATAACCGAATGTTTTGGTCACCACGCAGGGACCGCCAGTGTTTCAAAGCAATGTATGGGGAAAACCGGTTAGGGGCCTCTCCCTTCTTACTTCCTACCTCCCTGAACCCACCTCCCGGGGTGCTTTGCCTCAAGATTAGGGTAGAATAAGCAAAATTGTACTGTCAGCTATATTGTACCCAAGGCTCTTGCCAACGACAGACGTGATCTTGTACTCCTTGCACGATGAATTTCGTGGGCTTGTTCTTATGAGATCGGACAAAACAGCAACAACTCACAATAAGAAATTCTTCCTAACTCGACCAGTTTATTACAAAAATTACGTAAGATTTTTTTAAATAGACTAAAAAATCCCTTTTAATTTGCCATCCTGAATTTTAGCAAATAACAAAACTAAGCACCAGAATTATGGAGATATATATGTATATCTAATGTGATTAATCGGTGCCTTGACTTAATAGGGTTCTTGATAAAGTATCCATTCCTTTATTGCATTTTTAATAATTTTTCTTACAGGTGACAAAGCAGACAAAACGTGCAGCACGAAATTTCTCAGCAACTTCTTTGCAGTCAAAGAAAACCATTTTAATTATTTAACCCATTATAGAGCTATGACAAAGAAAGAAGATTTTAAAACATCTTATTTTGCTTTCCAAAATATCTTTAATGCACAAAGCCCATATTTTCAAAATAACTCAGTGACTTAGAAAAATAGGAACTCTGGAAACAAGAAGGACGAAATCAAGTCTTTATTGGGAAAGATAATTAATAATTTCATTAATAATCATTTGTTTCGAAGTTAACCGATTTAATAGCATAATTAATAACCACAGACGGTTTATACGTTTCTTTAATGATAAAAAGTTTCAAAAGATAATTAGTTAAAATGTTTATTAAACGTTTAGTTAGCTCAAAAATTAGTTAAAAGCTTGATAATTAGTTAACTGGGGCATACATTCGTGTGCAGAATTGAGAGAAATTTCACATAGTTACTAATTTCTGGAAAACGTATCGATAGCTTTTAATAAAATTAGGTATGAAAATACATTAATAACAGAGAGAGATTCAAAATCATTTTACGTACGCATGATTATCAGTAAAGCTTATCGCACAGAGATGTCCAAACTCCACATTATATCAAATTGAAAATGCGCCTAATATGTGGTATGGTCCCCTTTCACAATCAGACAGGTTTGCAGCATGACGGCATACTAGACAGAAGGCAGCTGAGCAGCCAATCCCACTCTTGCAGCAAGGCAGTGTTCCACTCCGGGATGGTTCTCGGAGGCGGATGGCGAGATGAAATTGGCTTTCCAAGAGCGTCCCAAGCATGTTCTGTAGGATTAAAGTCAGGAGATCTAGCTGGCCAATCCATGCTACGAATATCTTCACTTTTCAAGTAATCCTCCACAAGCTGAGCCCTATCTAAACGAATGATGTCGTCCATTAACACTAACGCAGGACTGACTGCGACCCTGAAAAATCGAAACGCAGGGTTCTAAGATGTCTTTTCTATAACACATAGCAATTGGAAGCCTTTGTCAAACACACGCAGCTGTGTACGGCCGTCCAACGCAATGCCTGTCTAAACCATTACACCTCGATTCTTTTCTCTGTTGAGGAAAGGGATGATGTGCTCCAGGCTCACTCCAGAGACGGGTATGCCAAGAATCAGTGTCCAGGCTGAATCTCGACTCCTCTGTAAAATGCACGGTGCTTCACTGAAGTGTGGTCTAAGGCTTATGTTGTCTGTACCATACAAGACGCGCTCTCTTGTGTACTGCATTGAGCGGTATGCAAAAAGCAGGTCTTCTGGCATACAACCCTATCTCACGAAGCCTTCCGGGCAACTGCAGACTGTGAAACTAGGGTTCCAGTGGCAGCATACAGCTCACGTGAGAGCTGAAAATATGTAGCAATCTTGTGTCACTCTGCTGAAAGTGTCAAATAACGATCCTAATTCGGTGTAGTGGATGTTGGAAAACTTTGTTCAGGTTTTCTCGATATGGATCCAGTGTCCTGAAATTGTTCCCACGAATTGCTGACGATACTGGGCTGATTGAGCTTTGTGCGCCACCTGCGCTTGCATTTGACTTGCCTCCAGTCTACCAATACTTCTTCATCTCATTCCATGTTCGTGGTTACTTCATTTTATTTGATACCTTATTTATTCAAGTCTTGCGAGAAAATGTACCTAACCTTTTCGTGAAACACATCGAATGTCGTGAAGGAATATGAACACACAAATTAGCTAAAACTCTTAGTGAGCTGATATCCCGTTCACAGTCACAGCTTCGTAAGCACGCAGGTGTACATTTATGTATTCGATTCTGAATATTTCCATAGCTCTTCGGCGGCATAATTAGTACCTTTGGTTCAATACGTTTCGTAAAGTAGCAAAATTTATAAATTCTCTTGATTTCGCGTATGAGAGTATATTTTCTCTAGATAAATATAAAGAGACGAGTCAAGGAACTCCACAATGGAATTTAACATACGTAGAAGTTCTACGTTAAGCTGCATGTGTATCTGGCATAGGTTTATGAAAAAACGTGTACCTTTGGTGAAATGCTTTCATGAAGCAAGTAATCTGCATGTCAGGAAAAAGCAGAAAAATAATCAACCGACGAATGATTCACGATCCGAAGTAGAAGCAAGAACTGGGAGGGTGGCATAAAGCTGAAAAATGATTCTTGAGTGAACTAGAAAGAAAATTGCTCTGCAGAATGGAGAAATGAGAACAAATAGTTTTTTTTTAAGATTTTTCGCTTGCTTACTAGACAGCAAGAAAAAGGTTAATGAATTACTAAAATGAAAACCAACTTCCTACGCTCAAAAATCTAGCTAAGAGATTATTTTATAGAATGAATCTACACCATAATAAAATGAATAAATATCGTGAAGAAAGGCCTTTTCTATTTAAAATCCAGATCATAAGAAGCATTTGAATGAGAGGCGCACCATGCAGTGAGACGTTATTAAATTCCTTTTAAATGGTTCTACCAGTTAAAGATATGTAGCACCAAATAAAATTTTAAAGTTTTTGATATTCGCGACGAGATACAAGCTGGAGACATCAACCTCTTAAAAAACACTGCAAATAAAAGTTACGCTCTATTTAAAACAAAGCTAAGTGAATTCGAAGCAAGATAAGGAAAGGTAACGATATAGATAATGAGAACTAATAATAGTTTAAATATGAAAATGTATACAACAATAATAAAGGTAATGGAATTATTTTCCATCACCACATTAATAGCTGTCACTCAAAAAACCAGAAGAGTTATTCAGTTGCTATTTAACTCCAAAGGTTAATTTATTGTTCAAAAACTACCGCCTTTACTACAAGATAAACAGCAACATCTAATTTAGAATTAGAAGCAGCAGTCATAGTTATCTTAAAAAAGTGAAAATGTCATTCACAAATCTCGTGCAAAATAACTTCAGTAAATTCGATTACTTTCAAGTATCTGAAAAGCATATCATTTATCACTAATTAATCTGATTAAAAAATTTTGATGCGTATATCATTTACATTATCACCGCATTCATCTGAAGTTTATTAACAATAACCAGCTTTATCAGAATTGTTGCCAAACACATTAAAATTATGCTTATCGGTATACGTGTACTTGGCTGGTATATTTCATATCTCCGTTTAAACTCTTTTTTCCAGTGCTAGTGCATTTTGATTATTTCAGGACTTAATTAACATTTCTAAATCTTATATGTGTCTCTTCATTGCTCAAAGATTCACAGACACTTTTAAACTAGATTTATCGTTTATTTTAAAAAGAAAAGGCTGAGACATTTTTGATTTATCAGAATGATAGAAATGAAAGCGTAGATACCACTTGTTATTAAAGCATGTGTTCGTTATTCTTTCGATTTTTTTGCAAAACATGCACTTTTTCCTACATCCAATTCGTTTTCGCCTTAAGGAAAATTTACCATTTTCCATTTTTATCAACTGTGATACTTAAGCCTAAAATACTTGTATTTCGCTTGTTATACTTAGAGAAACAGATTAAAATATTTGTTTCCAAAGTTATTTTTTGTATAAATTTTGGCTTACTCTTGCACTTAAAAATTTCGCTTTTGAATATTATGAATATACGGGCGTTAATGCGTGTGTGTCTATGTCGTGTATATATCTATATATATATATAGATATGTGTATATATATGTGTGTGTGTGTGTGAGTGTGTATTAGATATATACAAAACACTCACGCACATCTGCATGTACTGAATGCTTTCAAATCATATTCAATCCATCTTTTTATTAATATAATTGCCTATAATCTTTTCATTAATAAAAGAATTAGAAAACGTTTAGCAAATTAGTAACATACGCATGCGTTCATCTTTCATATTAACGGCAAATATCAGATACACAAACGGCCCCAATTCTATGTAAAGTTTCGCTTGAATTCTTAAATCATGGAGCAATAAATCTCAGAATTTCTAAAACACATGATTAGACGAAGGAAGAGAAATGGGGAAGATGTCTGTAAAAGCTCATTCCTTTTGTGGCTAAATGGAATCTTTCTTTCATAAGCAATCCCAAATTATGAATTATAATAAATGGCTTGACAAGTATTGCTTAATTTTTAATGAATAGAAACAGAAGCAGATAACTAATCAAATAAAATGACATAGCAAACAGAAAAATGTCTGAACGCGAGACTTCTTGTACAAAAACCATTAAGTGAAATCTTATGTAGCACAACATTTTACGTAATGATTGTAATAAATGTAAATAGTGTTTGTTTTAATGTTTGTAAAAAAATTCTTTATTTAAAATAATTGTTTAAAATCCCTCAAACTTTTCCTTTAGAAAAATCTGCATTTAGTTATTTTCATTTTAGTTTCCGACATTTACTTTGATTCATCTCTTCTTGATTAATAGATAGCGTCTTTTCAGAAAAACACAGATACATAACAGTTGTCCTAGGCAAATTACATTCAGTTACATAACTCCAAAGATTTATACGCTACATGAATATATCGCAATATCTGTACTAGGAGTTTCCGCTTCAACATAATAGCTTGACTAGTTTTAAGTTTTTTTAGTGATTCTTGTGTAAATAGATGCATTTATTCGCGTCTATAATAGAAACTGTGTACCTGCAAATTTGTAATAGGAGTGTTTGCATCATCGTATTTATTCGAACCAGTTAGTGTATTTTAATAGTGATTGTACATGTAATTATTTATAATATCTATAACGAAATTCGTATCTTTATATTTGTAGGAGGGATGCTCGCATCAACATGTGAATTAGCTTATCTGATTGTGTATGCACATGTTTTTAAGTACACATTTACAGTGTCTGAGACAGAAATTCGGTAACATGAAAAAATATTCATTTGAATGATTGAGCGGTTAGCACACAATGATAAGCCAGCACATTGCTCTCGTGCCACCATTAAAATATTAGCATCTTATTCGTTTTTCCTTGGCAAAACAGACTTTGGGGAACATGATCTAAGGCGACAAGAAATAATTATAGTCAATAGGAGTCAATAGGCCTTAGACAAGCTGACCGGCTGTTCAGCCATGTGGAGAAAAGAAAAGGTGTTAGGGGGCATTCACAAGAATCACAAAGCCAACGCTTTCCAAAACTTCTAGGACAGGGAGTCGCGCCGATTTTTACAGCGAAATTTACGTTCACAATGCTACATTAGATTCTCAACATAAGCTACCAGGAAGCATCAGGCATCTGAAGTGAAGCATCACTTGGCACTTAAACACAAGGAATAACAAGGCTTTCTATGCATGTGAGCAGGTCTGGCGCTGGAGCCGGTGCAGCTTGTGAAGTCACACCGGGCAGTAGAATTTAAGGGCTGAAAAACTTTCAGAATTTAGGAAGAAACTAGGAAGCAGCATTTAGATATTGCAGAGTTTTGCACATGGCGGCAAAATGTCTAGCGCTGGCCCTGCATGTAGGTATATATGAATAAAGAATAAACATCTAGTTGGAGTAAAATGCTTTATATGCATTGATAAATACGGTAAAAGACAGATGTTTCCATCTTATCCGATGCGTCAGGGAGTAGAGCACTGTTAAAAGTTGTTTAACGTACAAAGAGCTTGGTCACAGAAAATGTATTACGGTCAGTATATTATGTGTATATGGTTGAAGAAGCTAAATAACATTCTCCCTCTATATACAGTGTGGGATATGAACAAGGTCGCATTTAAAGTTAAGAAACGAGTGCACTTTATTAAAAATTTTGTAAACTTAGAAGTAGAACATTACAAACTTTGCAAGTTGGCTAAAAGAACGGATTACGTTTCGAATGTACAGAATTTTGCCATTGATGGAAAAATCTGAAAAACTGGCAAAGTTCTGTAAATAGATTAAATACAGCTCAGAAGAAGATTACTGACTAATTCATAGAAGAGTTGGCATCGCGTACGAAACGTCATTCCAGCGTTCTAAAATAGGCGATAAATTTTAGAAGCCTCAGAAAAACATTTCAGGAAATGATATTTGAGAAATAACATTTAATGGTGTTTTAGTTAATATCTTCTAACAAAATAGCATGCTTCACGTTTATGCTTCTCTAGATCCAATAGAATGATGAATTGAGTTCATTCGATACCTTTCTTCCTTTATCCGCACTGTTTCTAAATTGTATTGAAGAATCAGGTTGAATAACATGTAAACAGCACATGAGTATTTCAAATTACCAATTTATTGACATTTAATTGTAAAGACGAAAAAGCTCATAAAAGAGTTTTGAAAAGGAGTTAATGCTTTATCCAAAGACATCCATGTATTTTTCAGCTGCAAGAAAGTCTTTATAGTATTTACTCTGAATTAATTCTCGGGGTTATCCACAAGGAATATTCATTCAGTTCTTTCAGTGAAATGGGAGCCAAATATATTCCTTTTATGTCTAAAACAGTAATATTCGTTTTTATAGACAATCGAGTTTCATGGGAAGATTTCCGATTTCATTAGGAACTTATCGGCCCCCATTCAAAATTGTGGTGATAATCAGTTACGCGTTAGAATAATTTTTTCTTCATATCTGTAAAATGCAAACTAGGTAACGTTTTATAAAGAGCATTCAAGTTGTAATAAGAACTAGTTCAGTCTGTTCTAAGTGGTTTTCATCTAACGCATGATGTTGAAAAACACCTGAAATGTGCCCATGAGTGAACAACTGCAGCTTATATCTCAGTAGCATGTTATTGCTGTTCTTGCATTTTCTTATTAAAATAAACCAGTATATACACAGTAATATCATATTTGTATAAATACTCTGTTTAAAAACGAAAGTCCGCTCTTTTTATGGATTTTAACATGCATTAGCATCTTAAAATCAATATTTTATTATAAGCATTTTTAAAAGAAGTTAGTTGCATTCATATCTGTGTACTCTCATGCAAAAAATATTCTATCTCTTTTACAATTATAAGGTGTTTCTACAGCCTTCTTCGCGTGGCTTCGTGCTGTAGTGGTCAGCACGCTCGACGTGTATTCAAGGGGTCCGTGGTTCGAGTCTCGGCGTAGGCGTTGCTAATTTTTCATGTCTCTTTCTTCGAAATAACCTAATGATTCTACAAGTGGCGCCCGAACAAAAAAGGTGGTGAATGATGATTCTCCACCACCGGGATTTGGCGAATAGGTCCCCTAATCCCTAGTCACCCTTTAAAAGGTGGAGTATATAAGGTATTTCTCCCGCCTTCTTGCATGCCTTCGTGGTATAATGGTCAGCATGCTCGACGCGTATTCGAGAGGTCCGTGGTTCGAGTCCCGGCGAGAGCGTTTCTCATTTTTCAAGTCTTCAGCATCGAAATCACCTAATGTCTCTACACAATAAGATTTTCACGTGTACAATTAACTGAAATTTAAGCAACAGACCCTTCCATTCACAAATTGCTCATTTAAAATTTATGTATTTTATGAGAAACATATTGTAAATAAATATAACTGTATTCTGTATAACATATAATTATACATGACAACAGCATACAACTGTGTTGTTGTTGTTACTAATCTCACTTGCCTGATGTAATCAGAGTAAGCCCACGAATTATTACCGTGGCAAGGAGTGTATGATTACGAATGTAGTTGGCCAGAGCCTTGAGCACCATTCAGGTGGCAATCCGACTTTATGCTCAGTTCTACCCCAGTTTTCAAGCAAAGCACCCGGGGGGGGCCCACCTGGGAGGTTTTTCACCCCTTTTCCCCTACCAACAACCTCTCGACAGGGCTTTCAGCTCCCCGCATTTTTTTAGTGCTCCCGTATCGCACAGATACTATACATTTACAAACATCCATGCCTTCTCAATGGCATCTATACCCTTCGGTAAGGCAGTCAGCGTTGCTAACTGCTTTTCCGTCTGGGTGGCTACTGTTTCGATAAGAAGCTCAAGTAACTGATGTGATGAAAATTTCCAGCGCCTTCCCTCCCTCGTTCCATGGTTTATAAATGCAACAAATACGCTTTTCTAATAAAATGTAACTTATCTACAGTTATTTGCAGTTTATTTTCTTTCTTTTGAACGTTTAACCTTTAGATGCTCTACATTAAGACTCGTTGGGTTAGCTTTACTACCATATCTATTTACTCCTGATCGAATGACATATTTTATTTCATACCGACTACCTAATTAGAATTTTTTTTTTGCAAAATCTGTCTAAAATCTGAATAATCCACTAACACTTATTTGAAGGACTTGGATTCCATAACTGTAGCATCAACCTGAGAAAGCTTGTTTCCATTATAAGAGAATGATTCAAGTATATTTGTTATTTCCTTTTAGTTAAATTTTCAGTAAACCTAGTGTGGGAACTTCGACTTCAGGGAATCAATCATCAGCTACAGTTACTTCTTGACACATATTTGAACCATGCACCTGTTGAACAGGAAGTAAGAGGTAATCTTACTTTATTTCCAGATGAGACCTTTCAATTATAGGCAGAAGATGTTAAGAAACATTAGCTTGATATTAAGGCATAACGTTTTAGATATTCGTGGGCTCATTCACGCTTTCCTTTATCGCATCGTAAATAGTTTGCTTTCCATTTTACTACTACAAAGTCTTCCCAATTTTTTTTTTTTTAATCTCCTTGTAGAATCTACTTAGAGGAATTTTAAATCTTTTTTTTTCCCTTGCGGTACACCTCCAACGTCGTCCAATGCCGGCTGACAGTTCGGTCAAGGCCGATTTGTAGTGTCACGTGATTTAGAGACAGAGAGAGCACTTCCCATCCTTTGAAATGAATGAGTTGCTTATAAAAGGATAGCGTATTTGAAACGCATTCAGTGCAGCAAACAAAATGATTATGTAAGATACGCGCGTTTTAGAAGCTTGCATCGTTGCTTTTCTGAGCGCCTGTAGAATTTATGGCCTTTCTTATTCGTTAAAACTCCAGTTATTATCATTTCCTATTATTATTGATTTTCTATAAACTAGAACTTTTATTTTTCTACACATAATTCAGCTTTTTTAATCACTTGTCAAAGTATGGGAACAATGCCAGAACCTACGATCGTTATGGTTCAGAGAGGGCTACTTTCCAAAGATATGCGGGAGTTAAACATGTTACGGAGCTTTGGGTCATAAATTTTCCGTTTTGTTCGGCAGTATTTATAAGTATGCCTCGGAAAAATACGTACGGGCTATTTTAAGATAGTCATTACATTTACTTCCAGTTTTTCTTTGTAAACATTGCTCATAACGAAACAAAGCTTAGTACGTAGATAAATCATTCATACAAAAGGAAGTTTGGAATATAAAGATCAAATCTAAACTTGTATTTTTAAGGAATTCAAAAGCTATTCTTATTATAATTATTACCAAAATACTTGTATCCTTAAATTTTAAGGCTTAAAAATGCAACACAACTGAATCAAAACATCGAAGATGTTTGTGAGGTGCAACAAATTTAACAGTCAATTTTCGTTGATATTAGTACTGATGTTTTCAAGAAGTCTGGAACTGATTAACAAACAGGCTGTTTCTTTGTGCCAATTTCTTTGCCTGTATACTGTAAAAAACCATTAACTTAAGTATGGGCTTTCATACTTGGATATAAGCCTCTTGATAGAACTGCTGAATTAAGCATGCCTTTCTGTCAGCTCCAGAGCTGCCCAGACGGTACAGTGATTAGGGGAGGCGACTGCGATACTAAAGGGCCCGGGTTCGAATCCCGGAGAAGGCATGGTTGTAACTGTCCGTCCCTTCATAGAAGACAAAAGTGGCCCCCTTATTAGGTGCCCCCATAATAAAGGGACGCCACTTCTGGCCAAGCCGAAGTCGGCTGAGGCCCGCCGTTAGGAAAAATATATATTCTTTCAGCTCTAATTTCAATAAAGAATGTCCATTGTTTCCTTTAACTTAAAATAGTACTTTAAAATTTGCTATGCATTATCAAGGGGAGTAAAATGTAAAATTTTATATGGATAAACGAGTTCACGATAAATGAAAATAATGCGTTTTGCTGGCCTCATTGCTAGCCACTTCTGATATAACTGATAGATATGTTTAAATTTAGTAGGTATTTTATATTGATTCCATGTATCTAAATTATTTAGAATTATTCATTATTATCACTGAAAATTAAATTACCTGTTAATAGCTTGATTCAAGGTTTAAAAACGTTGAGCTATTGATTTCGTTTTTCTGTATATTGATTTCAATGTAAATCGAGCGGTAGTAGAAACAGCATCAGCAGATGCTGGTTGTTTAAATTTTAGGAAAGCATTTCGCACAGCAAAATTGCTTTTCTTTTTGGCAACAGAACTCTAGAAGAAACTTAATGTTTACTAATCTAAACATCTCCTCAGATGGTGGATTCTAAAGTAAATACCCTTTATCTCTTTACTGTACAACATAATACATTGAAATCCGCTAAGAAATCAGTTGGGATGTACAAAATTCTTCAGTACCCTGCTATTTATTCATGATAAATTTTGTTCCATACACTGGATACTTAATTAGAATACTTAATTTTCCCTTCTGCAAAATCTGTCAAATCTGAATAATCCACTAACACCAATTTGTAGAACTTAGATTCTATATTGTAACATCAACGTTAGAAAGCCTGTTGCCATTCTAAGAGAATGAATGCTATTTCCTTTTAGTTAAATTAAGTGTTTACAGTTATCAGTCAGCCTACTCAAATGTGTTTGACTATATTATTTTATAGAAAAAGCTTTTATTCCTAAAAAAGAGGGGTCTAGTCTCTTTGGCCTCAAAACTGATAGTTTTATTTAGAATTATGGCATTCTTTTCTTTTTCGCCCGATAAAAATTATTAAATAAAAATTATCATCTGCGGTGGTCGTCTCCTTAGAGAACAAGATTATCGGTGATGCTCAGTATTATTATTTAATTGCATTCTTATAAATACGAAGACGGTCAACACGAAGACGGTACACTTACAAAGACGGTCGCTATAAGAGGTTTTTCTGTACCAAAGGCCATATCTTAAGTTTTTCTCTTGTTTTCATTTGGTTAATGAATGCTAAGTGATAAAAAAAGAGAACTCGCATAGTAAACATATTTTAAATCTGCATTAAAAATACTTTTTTGTATTATCAATTTTTAAGGCGATAATTTTTATAGAACGAAGGTTGGCTGGTGGCACAAAATCCATGGGGGTTATGTTGCGCCACACAAATGGTTGTGTATTTTCAAAACTTTAAATAATAAGACAAGAACACATGCACCATTCAGTGCATACTCACGAATTTATAGAATGAAGATTTTACTTGGACAGGTTGACTGACTGAGAACAAAGCACATGAAGGCTATCTTACAAAAAGGAAGCGAAAACTGGCTTGTACTTATGTTACGCATGAGGAAAACTATAAAAATGCTCATTCACCTAGATATGAATCCGACTAAAACTACTAGCGTATATTCGTCTTATCAGCTTGGCTGCTGGCAGGCTCTGCAGTTTTAAAAAGGTACAAGCTCTGATGCCCAGACAAAACTTATTACCAACATAACTTACAATTGCATTGAATAGTTCTATTAATGGAGCTTAGTATAATCTTCCATCATGCTTCATTTGCACAAAAGGACTGATTCCTGGATTAACCTCTCTCACTCTTTTAGTGTAAGAACATCTGAATGATAAATAAAAGTAAAATTAAGAAATATCGCAAACTCAGCTGGAAGAACACTTGAGTTTCCAATAAAACAAGAGCTTAAATAAGTTTTATACTAAAAAAGCAGTAGTTAATCTTACGTCAGGGACAGGATCTAACACTGCATCTTGAACGGATTCTCACCATACTTAAATCAAAAAATCATCAACAGTAAGGGAAAACCCTCAATAACTGTTATTTTATGGCATAAATCTTCGTTTCCATAGGTTGAGTTTGAGTTGGTTTATTTGATTACATTAAAGCATGCTAAGACTATCTGCCTAGGGGAAGTAATGTCTTTGTGGAGGACTTTCTAAGGGAAATTTACTCACGTCCACCTTTCAGATGGGGAAAACCACGAATGCACCCATGCAGCCAGTCAGTGCACCTGAAATCGGACCCAAGTCGAATTACCAGTGTTCAGTGACTTTACCACTCGGCCGCTGGTGGGCATAATTTTTTTAATGGCGGGCACTAGCTATTTTAGGCTTCATCCAATACTAAGGCCAGAGGCTGTTATCATTTTATTATGGGGGCACAAAATAGGCGTCCACCGTTACCTTCTGCGAAGGAACAGACAATTTACATCCATGTCTTCTCCAGGATTCGTGTCCGAGCCCTCCGATACAGCAATCAAAGTCACTAACCACTTTCCTATCTGGGCGGCCTAATGGGATTAAATAGATTGAGCAAGCGTAAGGACCTGAAGCATACCATAACACAAATTGTTCTATGAAACTATTATAGTGAATTTTTTACAGCGCTTAATTATGCAGACTCCTTTTACAGAAGTAAAATTATATGCAGTTAAAGTATTAAACTATTTTCATTTTGATACTCTTAACAATTCTTGCGTCTGTCCTTAGAAGAGATTAGGTTAATTGAATTTGGTAAAGCTTACAGTTCTATCTGCCTAGTCCTCAGAGAAAGAACAAAGAAAAGTTGCTTGATGATTCAGCCGATTTTCAGCATTTCACTAACTGCCTTTAAGAGCAGAACAAATAATATTTAGGAAAAAAAACACATTCGAAATATGTTCTTCGCAAATGCCTTGATATTATACCTGCAAGTGAATTAATTAAATTTTACCATAAAGACAAAAACTTTTTCTCCCGAGTTTTATTACGTATAGATACTTTTATTTTTCGAGTACACTTTTCGGATTGTAAATTCAGTTTTTCCAAAGAGCTGAGCATTACTTTTCAAAAAGTTGAACATTACAACTTCTGAGAAAACAATACATTTTTCAGCATTTTCTAAGAAGAATAAATTAATAAAATGAGAATACCAGTTTTAATCGTTATTTCCTTTGAAATAATTATGCAAGGATTCCTCTTTAGATGAATAGAATTTTTTATATCATAACACAGTCATCATCACACTTGTGTACAAGTCTCTCGTATAAATTTGATTTTTCAGTTACTGCCGAATTAATAAAATGGTGTTAATGAAACTATAACTATTTTCAAATTTCCGAGATCAGTTATTGAAATTTCGTAATTGCATTTGCAAAATCTAACAAAATAACTCGTTACAGAAGTTATATATACATATTCGAGAATATCAGAAAGACTGAATATCTTTTGAACGACTGCTGTTATACCAACGGCTTCAGTTTAAGAAATATCTAACGATGCATATTTTCAACTGCGATAATCATGATCGCGTTACATATTTTCATATAAATATACAAACCTTAATTTTATACATATTCACTACGGAACAGAAGTATTGGCTTGGGTTTGGTTTGATTTGATTTATGCGCCCGGATGGATAATGACAAAGCCTCAAGGGCTATCCGCTTAAGGAGAGGAATGCCTTCGTGGAAGACTTTCTAAGGAAAACTGGCTCGTATACACGTTACGTATGGGGAAAACCACGAAAATGCCTATGCAGCCAGCCTGTTCGCGGGATTCGAACCTCGGACTGAACTACCAATGTTTAGCGACTTTACCGCTCGGCCGCTGATGGACCGGAAGAGAAGTATCATTATTACCCAAGCTAACTTTAAAATTTTGGAAGACTGCAGCATACAAATGTTGCTACAGATTACTGCTAAAATTAATTTTTAAAAAGCAAATTTTTAAACATTCTTTGACGTTAGAAAATATTAATTTAGAAACAATGGCTCCAAATTCCTCATTTCTAAAATTACTAAAATTCATTTTTTATTTCACGAAATTGTATTGTATGCGTTTCGAGTGAGAGTTAAGGTATATGATTTTGGCAATTTTTTCAGGATGAGTTTGCAGGTAACAGACCGATTTACTATAGAACTCAGCAATTGAAATTTTCTTCTTTCAGTACTCATATAAATACTTTAATTTTATATATTTTTATTAAAATCAGTCACGTAACCCTTTAACTGTAACCCTGTGAAAGCGTACCCTATTTGAGTCAATTTTTAATCAAGAACTAGGAACTTACTTCGAACCGTTGACAAGACACTTATTCGAGAAACAGCTTCGAAATATCCTGTATATTTTCGTATTTAGTTTATGCATGAATCACATAATATTGAAATCAAGATTTCTTTATCGTTTTTTGGAGGAACGTTGAACAGGGAAATACAAAGCAATAGAATCCTAAAACATTAATTGGATGCTGTTGTTGGTAAGAGGGCCTAAGTTTTCAATACATCGTGTCATTGCATCACAAAATCCTCCCTTCGGTAGTGGAAAAGACATCAGTAAATAATCATAATTTTTTTTCCTCATAACTGAATCAATAAAGAATTTTGAAGACAAGGATTGTATTAATCTTATGTATAGCTCATTTATTGTAAGAAATAAAGCGAAAAATAAAAAGTATTTCAAAAATGGTTCAATTTAGTGTTCAATAATGAGAATTATTTAATGAGCTTTAATTACTGTTACGTGAGAGGTAACTAACTTCTATTCTCTCTACGTTAGGTTACTTAGATTATGGCAGAGCATTTGAGAGCTATTACATAACTGCATATGAGGACTAAGAGGAGGTAAAAGTACTTTCTAAAGGAAACTGGTTTGTGTCCACGTTACACATGGGGAAACCATGAAAACCCTCATGGAGCAAGCCCGGCTAGAACTACTAGTTTTCAGCGACCTTACCGCTTAGATGCTCACGGGCCTGTACCCTCTAGAGCCAATTTACGTACCTTGTGTCTTAGAGCCACGATCGCACAATATCTTACGTGTAGCAAACATTTAGGAATTCATCCTGAATTAATGAATACCGGTTACCTTATGTGATAGTAATTTTAAATATTTTTAAACCGGTTTTTCAGATGGAATAACACGTAGATCAGATGTAAAAAATTAAAGAAACTCAAAACTCCGGACGGAATATACAGCTTTCAAGAAAAACATTTCTGTCCTTAATTTTCAAGGCTAAAAGTCTAATGCAATTTAAGACGGGCATTCATAAGACTACAATCTCATCAAAGCCAATTTTTAGGGATGTTCTTGACATTTCAGTTCAGAAGACACTTTTATAGTAATAATTAATGTATGAAAATATACACAGATCCGAAAATCGAAGTCATTTAGAATCCATTATTATCACTGAAAATTAAATTACCCGTTAATAGCTTGATTCAAGGTTTAAAAACGTTGAGCTATTGATTTCATTTTTCTGCATGTTGATTTCAGTGTAAATCGAGCGGTAGTAGAAACAGCATCAACAGAAAGCTAGTTGTTTAAATTTTAGCAAAGCATTTCGCACAGCAAAATTGCTTTTCCTTTTGGCAACAGAACTCGAGAAGAAACTGTTAATGTTTACTAATCTAAACATTTCGTCAAATGGTGGGTTCTAGAGCAAATACCCTTTATGTCTTTACTGTACAGCATAATACATTGAAACCCGCTAAAAAACCAACTAGGACCTATAAAATTCTTCACTACCCTACCTATTTACTCAGGATAAATTTTGTTTCATGTTTTTGTGTTCCATGGTTTTAGGTCAACATAATAAATTCGATTAAAACCATGGAAAAAACTATTATAGTAACTTATAGACCAAGTGTATACTCTTTCTCCTCTCTCTCTCTGTAAGCTGGACCTTTCCATGTTTCAATGCAGTAATTTCTTTTGAATATTATTTTTAGCATGCTTTCATTCTCTCATTATAAGCAGTAATTTTTACTGTTAATTGTTAGGTCATTAAATAAACTAGTATTAATATTACATCATTAATAAATTAATATATTTTTAATAATTATTTTGTATTAGTTATTTAAACTAATTACCGAAACATCTTGTAAAGTGAATCCTGCTTAATACATCTTTTTCCTTCTCCCTTCGATAAGCTTGAGTCCCTCTGAAAAATTTCCCTCCTTAATTTACGTAATCAAAATCTTGCTAGGGAACATTATACATTTGAAACATTTGAAACATCTATACATTTAAAATATTTTTAAGTGAAGGTCACCAGAATCTCTGTGACGAATCTTAGCGTAAAAAAAACGCAACTTCACTTCTTAATTTTTTAAGTCAGATTCATTAAAAACACTCAAATTAAGAGTTTTTAAATCAGGCATGTTAAAAATAACTGAATTCATAAAATTAACTCATTAAATAAAAAAGTCCGTATTAGTTACATATATTTTAATACAGTATTAATGAAAGCATTTGCTACATTTTATTCTTGTTTCCGATTGAATTAATCAGAAGTGCTTTGATGATTCTAAACTGTGAAGAGAAAGCAAAATAATGCAGTAATTCAATAAAATTAAAAGCCCGATTTTTAACAAATGTGTACATTTTTGACAAACAGAAAAGTGTTCGGATTTTAGACATACCATATATCAAGCACCGTGCATTTACGCATACCGTGTATCAGGTAAAATATCCGTGATTATTTTTATTTCGTTTTCTACAAACTGTAATTCAAATGTAGTAATAAAAGGTACGAAGTGGTGTAATAAAAAGGTGCCTGAAATTTTTAGCCGTTAATAAATAACAAAAAACCGACAATTACAGCGCATGTTTCGCTAACCGTAGTAAAAAAATGAAGGGCATCTTATTTACGCATGTAGGGAACAGCGAGAAAGAAACCAAAAGTAAGCATTTGAAAACTAATGCTGGAAATATTTACTTTTTGCTCAGCATTCACAGTAAATTATGTAAAATTATGTTAACTCATTCTTTGACAGTAAATTATGTAAAATTATGTTAACTCATTCTTTGACAGTAAATTATGTAAACAAATAAAGGCGTATAACATTCTTTTTAAAAGGTAAATTTGTATTTACGCGTATATTAATATATGCATGTTATTTATTAAACTAAACACTAGTGCATACATTTACGCGCGTGAGTGCGCACAGTATGGAAAACTCACTTCAAAAGTGTCTTCATGAAGCATGTTAAGCAATTAGAATACAATGCATAAGCAGTAATAAGTATGCTACATATTAACATCAAACTAAAAGAAATCTATATTTATTTTCACGGAATACGTTATTCGATCTTTGCAAATTCAGGGCAGAATACTTGATTTAAAACAATTCGATGATTATCAGATAGGAAATACTTTTTCAAAATAAATAAGTAGCAAAACAAACATCTGAAATTCAAATAAAATAGCTGAGAAAAAAGCATGCGCTATAGTTATATCATACTTCTGTTTAATTAAAATAATTTCTTGTACTGCGAGATTGTATTTTGACTCAAATATTAGTGCATTGATTCATTAATTATTAAAAATTACCTGTTTAGATACCTAGCCTCCGAGACGGATCAAACTAAAAGAAATCTATTTTATTTTCGCGGAATAAATTATTTCGAGCCACGCAGATTCAGGCCAGAATACTTGATTTGAAACAATTCGATAATTATCAGATAAGAAATACTTTATCAAAATAAATAAGTAGCAAAACAAACATCTGAAATTCAAATAAAATAGCTGAGAAAAAAGTACGCGCTGTAGTTATGTCATACTTCTGTTTAATTAAAATAATTTCTTGTACTGTGAGATTGTATTTTTACTCAAATATTAAGTGTATTAATTGATTATTAAAAATTACCTGTTAAGACACCTAAAATTCCTTTCAAAAGTTACGTAACATATTTTTTTACTTTCAACGGAACGCTTTCCCATTTACACAAACCATGCTGAGCTGCTCTTGGGTACTGAGGTAGGCAGAAGTCTGACTAGAAACCTGTTGGATCAGCCCGAGGGCTTTAAGAAAGAAAGAGCGATAAATCTTCCGAAGGTAGATGCAAAACAGAGAAGAAAAACTGAAAACTCCTTGAGTGATGGTTCATTTCGGCCTTAACACTTTCTTTTGCATTAGGAAAGAATTAGAGTAATGAATTATAGTTTAGAATAGGCGGTAAGACATATGACTTGCTGTTAGCTATCCGAATTAAATGTTAATTACCTCAACACATGTTATTATTAAGAAGTCAAGTTTAGAGAAAAAAAGGAAAAAGTAAATTATGCCGAGTTTAACACAAAAAACATTATCAATTTCATTATACGTTTCCTGAAAAATTTTTTTGCATAATCCTCTAAATATGAAATTGAACACTGAATATACATCCAACAAGTTTTGTTTCGATGTGACTACTGTGAGTATAGCGAATAAAAATTAAATTAAAAGATTCTCAAAATACAGGTAAAGAAGTTTCAAATCAATGTTTCATATATTCTGAGCCACCACTGGCAGAGTTTAAGACCGCTAAACGCTGGAAGTTTCATGTAAGTGCCATCCCAGGCGAACGGGTTGATTGCATGGATGGTTTTCATTGTTTTCTCGTATGTAACGTGAATGCGGATCACTCTCCTTTCGAAAGTACTCCACAGAGGCCTCGCTTTTCTTAGGCTATCCCTCGCGTACTTTGCTATATTCAAAATAAGCTTACCACAAGCTATAATTTCGCCTTCAAAGTTTAAAAAAATGTATGAAACAAATATGCACTGTCGCTGAAAATGAACGTCGAAATTTTTAATTGCTCAAAAGTTGTAGGACATAACGAAATTAATAAGATGCTAACTCCGTAAAAAAATTACAGAAATGTCTCACCTTTGTAGGTTTGGATATTTTCTCCATCTGAAGTGCGACGCACATAGAAAATACGCTCTATATCATGTCAAGACGGCTAAATTATGAAGTTGCAGTAGAGAGACTGCTGTGATCCTTCACCACAGATGCCGATGATCATCTTTTCATCACACCCAATGTTCTCGGTGTATAGCCGCAAAAAGAAATAAAAAGTCTGTCTGGCTGAAATTTCACTCCTAATGTTGTCTGTCAGTGCTTACACAAGATGGAAACTTCTGACGGGTTAGATGACATCTCCAGATGCTGAAGAACTTGTTCCTCCTTACCTTTCGTTAAATTAAAAGCAAGTTGCTCAGCTACATTTTTATTTTTGAGTCAGTTCGATATACTGAACAATTTTGGAGCAGCGTATATTTATAATCCTGAACAAATTCTCCGCTTTCTCCGAGGGAAAAAAATGGCTTGTGAGATATTATCTTCCAAAATCTAAAATAAATGTTATCAAAACCTTTGCTACTTTTGTTAAAGTTCAAGAATCCCCCCCCCAGAAATTTAAAGAAGAAAGTCTATTTTTGTCTGAGTGTTGATCGAGTTTCCCAATATATATATATACATAAAAGAGCTCAATAAATCCCACACAGGTCTGCGATGAAAACTATGAAAAATAAAATTGAAATTTTATCGATAATCTGTTTCCACATTCCAAATATTAAAACTGAAACGTAATAAATTTAATTTCAAGCAAAATCATAGCCCTTATGCTTTTACGAATGTCCTTGAATGTACGTGATAATGAAATTTGGTTTCCGTAAGTACGTAATATCCCAGTTACATTAATTTCTTACCGTCTGAACTACCGTCTAAAAATTTATTTCCTTATCAAAATCTTACGAATGACTACAACATGCATTTAAAAAACATATTCAAAGCATTTCGGTAAATTTTCCAGAATATTTGGGAGTTGATTTAGTAAAAATCATCTTCAATGTTACTTAAATATTACTTCTTTTCGCTATTACATCTGTTTTTTTTTTTTTTTTTTTTTTTTTCGGAAGTTATTGTTTAACATTCATTGTCTAAATGGCATCAAACATACTGTTGTTGTCTGCAGCTTATTTTTGCCTCCATATGATAGGCAATACGTCGAATGATGGCCAGCTCTACCCCATTACCGCTAATTCCTTCATTTGCTGAATAATACGCAATTTCAGTTGTTTGAGTGTCCACGCCAGTCTCCGGATCGAAATTCACCTTGAAATAAAAGAAATAATCTCCCGTCCTCCACTAGCCGCCCTCCAAAACAAAGAGAACATTAAGAAGTTTTAGTTTGTTCGATTATGGCAAAGTACGGCGAAAGTTATCCGCCTTAGGGAAGGGATACCTTCTTGGAAGACTTTCTAAGGGAAACTGGCTCGTACACACATCACATACAGGGAAAATCACAAAGCGCCATGCCGTTTATCAGGGTTTGAGGCCGAATCGAAATACCAATGTTATAGTTTACTAAGTTTATAGCTCGGCCACTAGTGAACGAGAATATTAATAAGGAAAAAAAAGTAAAAAATCTTAGCTTTGTAGAAGAAATCCAGAACAGCTTCTAGGGTTACTGATCTTTCTCAAAAATCGAAGAGAAGCCTGGTATTTTTCGTGAAGTATTGGCGAATAGCGCATAATACACAAGCAGTTTTAGGGAACTTTAGTTTGGAAGTGAATTTCAGACTAATAATTATTTAACAAGAAAATAGGAAATAACTGCGCTACGACATTCGATCTTAAGTCTAAAATAAAATTGGTAATTAGTCCCATTTGTCGCCATTCAATGTGTTTAATAGGCCCACCAGCGGCCGAGCGGTAAAGACGCTGAACACTGGTAGTTCGGTCCGAGGTTCGAATCCCGCGAACGGGCTGGCTGCATGGGCGTTTTCGTGGTTTTCCCCATGTGTAACGTGTATACGAGCCAGTTTCCCTTAGAAAGTCCTCCACGAAGGCATCCCTCCCCTTAGGCAGATAGCCCTCGTGTGCTTTGCCATAATTGAATAACCTAACCTAACCAATGTGTTTAATTTTTTGGGGGGAGGGGGGATATTAGATGTGCTTACTGTAACCGAAATGTTCAGTATATTATCAATTATTTATCTTATGAAAGTAAATTTACAACTGAAACTTTTGCATATTTCTTGTACTTCTTTACAGAAGGATGTATTTTTCTGCTTATGTGGAAAGTACATTAGTTTGAGTTCTAGCTATCAAAATTAATTAAACGAAAGACAAAAGTAATATTCGGTAAATATTCGTAAAATGAGATCATTTACACTCACTGCGCAGAAGTTTAAAACGACTTACTTTTAAATTAATGTTACTTTTAATATGAAAAGAAATCAGTATTTCGAAAAGGTAACGCATATTTTAGTTCAATAAAAGGCTATGGAAGGGCTTTGAGAACACTATTTCTTTAGCAAATATTGTTCGCTTATAAGAAAACAACATGAATCATACATATATATTTTAGTTTCCTGCCAAATAGATATATCGGTTTCCAAAAATGAACTTGAAAGCCTTCTCTCTGAAAGTCTTCAGTTACTTCTGTCTAGAAAACATTTGTAAGTGTTCAATTCATTATGTTGTGTCGATCCACCCATATGAAACGCCAGCATAGAAGATGAATTAATCATGTTGAGATTGATGACAGACATTTATGGTTTCTCAGACACTGTTATACATCAAAGTTGACTTAGAAAGATTTAGTAATAGATATCATGTTTTCAGTTAAGCCATGAAAAGAAAATTAAAGTATTTTTATTTACAGTTGTAATTAATTCTGCATTATTTTTTTAAACATTTTCATGTTTGCACTTGAAAACATTAAAAAAGATATATTTTATTTTAAAACAGTACTGCGTTTAAAGCATATATTTTAAAATTAAAATTTGAAATATCTTCCTTAAAATTTGGATCTGAATTAAATGTTTGGACTTCAAATTGTTGGGAAATTTGTATTCCCCCCCCTCCTCTTGTGGCTGCGCAGTGCTGAAGAAGTAAAACGTTATATAATCCAGTGGTGGAATCCAAGAAATGTATCAGCCCTATTGGACAACACCCTGAGTGCAAGAGATCTAAACTCGCTTCTCCAGAATCATGGTCCAACAATCATAGGCGGCGATCTTAACGCCAAGCACGTTGACTGGGGCTGCTATCTGTAAAACGGAAACTGTCACGTAATTCATAACTATGTGAAGAACCATTCTATTTATATTGTTGCGTTCTACGGGCTCGTAGATTTGGAGTAATTGACGACAACACTTTATGAAAAATTAAAACAATTTATTCATCAATATTACACAGGACATTGCCAAAGACAGTCGTCGAAAAACTACGATAAACACGCTGAAACAATCAGCAACACAGCATTAAGGCTATAACGGTAAAGCACAAAAGTACAGCTGCCGGACTCAGTCGATTGCTCTCGATACTACTACACTACTCTCCCCGTACAGGCAGGTTATATATAGCTTTTAACCTACCTTCGAGAACATTAACGAAGTAAACCGCTAAGAATGCGTTCTAGAATGTTCTCGCTCCGTCTATAGCATATCGCCGATTTGGTCACCAGATTTCGCCAAATGGGGGATTTCGTGCATTCTGGCAATCCTGTCCTGTCAAAACCAAAAACTAAACAACACAAATTCTGAGCATAAGAAGTACTCTTCTTACAGGTTTATCTAGATGTACCGTTTTTACAGCTGCTTAGATCAACTATAGAATAACAAGTTAAAGTTTCTTTTTTAATAATTTTTATTAAGTTCAAACATACTTTTCCAGTGATGAAGTTATTATTCTTTTTGAAAAACACATTCATAAGCATTTAAGAATAAAAACGGAAATTCCAATTAAAATTCCACCCCCACTATCTCTGTGCTACATTTATGAAAATTCTTACATTGAAAATAATGGAAAGTTTATCATTAATCTGATCGTATTTGACAGCGTCCGCGTTTTATAAGGATTAGGATGCAAAAACTTTTAAAACGTTAATATGTATTCTATCACGAATCGAAAGTTTGAAAGAGTATGCCTCTGACAAAAATCGAATATGTAAATTATGATTATTTGAATTATTCATTCAAACGAAGAAACTCTTATTTAAATCAAATAGCAAACCGTTAGTCAAACTAATCGTGTTTATGCAAAAGTTAATTTTGACAGTTAAAAGAAATATATTCAGCGTATTTATAAGTTAGTTGAGGTCAACAATAATTATCTATCACACATATATTTGAATAAAATCCGTGCAAAAAAACAAAGCCTTTACCGCATGAACTAAGTTCACTAAATGACAGGATATTCAATCATTGCCGTTCATACCAACTGTAATATTGACCAATATTATCGAATTTGGTAATTTTCTGTTAATGATTTTCGTTTATGTGATTACGGCAAAGTCTCGAGAGTTATCTGCCTAAGGGGAGGGAAGCCTTCGTAGAGGACTTCCTAGGGGAAACTGGCTTGTATACGCGTTACATTTGGGGGAAAACTACGAAAACGCCCATGCAGCCAGCCCGTTCCCGAAATTCGAACTTTGGGCTCTAAACTACCAGTGTTCAGCGACTTTACCGCTTGGCCACTGGTAGGCCTACTTTTCTGTTAATGTGGAGCCACATGTCGCTAAACATAAACTTTGGCCGAAAATCTAACTAGATGGTGGCAACTTTACCATTTGGTAAAGTGTCATGAAAAGAATGACCGTTTTATTAAATACAAAGTAAATACAAAAACTAAAAAAAAACTACAAGATATAGAATGGAAAGTATATAAGGTTTTAAAGTGCGCGATACCGAATTTTTACAATTCTCTATTTTTTAATCAAAAACAGATTTCTGTGTTCAAGGGGAGCACAGATGTACACAGCGATTTCTCTCCTCTTAAAAAAAAAAAAAAAAAAGAGGCATGCACAAATTCGACATTGCGCACATTAAATATACACATTATATAATGATACACATATTATATGATACATTATTGCTATTACATGTTTACTGTTGTACATTCCATAGTTATTCATTACGCGATATAAACAGGCTACAACATTTAGCGCTTCGGCGCATGTTTGGCGATTGGCACCCATTAATAAAAATTAATAAAAAAATCACACAGAATTTTTACTCAAACGCTAATTAGGCATAAGAATAATTATAACCACATAAAGAATTACGCAACGTGAAAATAAATATATTAAAATAATTTAATTGCGTACCTAGTAATATACAAAACCGTTTCCAGATGTTAAGAAATAGATTTTACGCTGGAGATCTATTAAATAGGGGGTGAGAAAGGACATAAGTAAAATAATAGTTTTAACAGTAAAGAACAAGCATCAAGGAAAGAAAAAATGGGCACATGCGTGTCATCCTGCCGACTGCTAGACTTGGCTACATCGAACTATGAAATTTGAAGGAAATCCCACCGAAGTTGCACTTGCGCTAATCATTCCTGCAAAATTCTAAAGGAACCAACGCCTCTTTATTTAATAAACGTCGGCCATATTCAGCTGACCTTATCGTGTTCATAAATACACAATTTTTTTACGGTAGGGTCTCATAACCTTGAAAATAATCCACTGCTTGTTTTTCTGCAGAAGGCAAGTGCTATATTTTAATCATTTTTCCCAAAATGCACGGAATAAAATGCAGCAACAACAATTAATTTACATCTTCGTTCTTAAAAACAAAATGTGGCTTATCAAGAATCAATTGGTGTTAAATCAAGTGGAAGCGAAATGTTATGAATGTGTTGTTATATCACTCTTATCTATAACTGGGCTAAATCGCGCTGCTTGGTCACAGTTTCAGGGTCGACGGACTAATATTTAAGTACTAATGAATACCTAAATAAAATGTTATTAATAATTCTGAAAAACAGACTAACAATATAAGGTTGGACTGCTTATTATAAAGCTAAGCTATTTCGCTAAAATATACCTTCGTGTATGTTTTCTTTGCCTCTAAGTTTCTCTGTATTTTATCTACTTCATTTTTTATTCACATACATTGCTGATTATATGGCAGAGAAATCGAACACTTAATGATGATGGAGCGTTATCAAACAGATAATTACAGACTTCTGTGCTGACGTAGAAAGTTAATTTAATATTAGTGGTAATATCATCCATAGGCTACAGAGTCTTTGTCAAAGGAAAAAATTCAGTGCTAAAATACTTAAATTGTTTAATAAGAACAATATAAGGTTGGATATAGTTTACTGAGAAAGAAATCGAACACTCATTATGAAACTAGATTTATTAATTAGAGGAAAGCATTTCAAAACCATGTGCCTAAGATGGGAGAGATCTTCGAGGAAGACATTTCAAGGAAAACTAGCATACAATCATGTTACATATGGGGAAAGTTTAGGCAGCTAAGGTTAGTGAATGCAGCTTCTTGACTCTCTGGTGGGCCAGCACAGTGTAGATATTTGACTGGTATTTTTCGGGAATATTTTAAGGTTTATACAAGTATCCAAATGAAAATATAAGAAAATTTAAACTATATCATTAATTGAAAACTCATCATGCAGTTGCAGAACAGGTGAAGAAATAGCAGTCTGCTATGTCCAAGGATCTATCAGAAAATTTCCATAGCTATTCCACGTATACTACGTTAAATCAACATTAATTTGGAAACATCCACCGTTCACGTGTACAGTTATACGCAGTTATGATTGAAAAAGAAGGAAAAAAACTTAATCTGCTACATAATTATGTTCTAATATTCACTACCTTTCATACCCGCTGGTCAGATGTAAAAATTCAAAGATGAAATTCAAGGATTTCTGTCCATTTACAAGTTAAATATTAGTTCCTTATTTAACTGTGAATTTCGCTAACAGCCATGTTAGATGAATGTTTGTCAAGGAGTTGCGAATTATCTTGAATACTTTTCGCTGAGGAATTTTTGAAAATAATAATGATAAGAATACATTACATGTTATACGCGTAACGTGAAAAAAACGACAAAACTATCTACGCAGACGGTTGGTTTTGCTATAGCCTGAAGATCACACACCTGCCGTCAAATGAAACAATTAACCACGAATAATTTGTTCCAGTTTCGATTCTTTACAGTAAGAGTTGATTGAGGTCTTCTCAAGTTTCACGTTATACGAATCAGTCTCTCTTTGGAAAGCCTTCCTACGCAGACAGTTAATCGAGTACTTGGTCTTAATATCTGCTTAACAACTGCTTTACGAACCTCGACAAAATTATTATGAGTTTCTTGCAATAGATTACTTGTACGAGTTACTTCAAAGTAAAATTAAGCGGAAAAAAAAGAGAACATTAGATTGCTGTGCCTTTTATATAGGTATCAATATAATACATTAGTTTTATATGAAATGCATATGAATCCAAGCTTTTAATGATCATGGCAAGTATTACTTCCATATATAGTGTTATTTTAAGCCTCATTCTACGTACTATAAAAATAGAAAATGTGATATGAAGGTTTTTATGCTGAAAGGTTTTTGATCGGGCAAACCTGCTGTAATTAGTTTTACTGGAAGGATAAGTCAGCTAGGAACTTAAATTTTTAAATTGATTTCAAGCAGTCATGAACGCTTTTGCCTTAATCGTTATTTGGAACTCAGTATCTCTTATTAAATATGTGGTTTATCCAGCATATTTTTCTATCAATTTGTCTAAGTAAGCTGTTTGAATTAGAAGCAAAACTGTGTGTAAACTGATGGTGATTGTTGTCAAAATCAAAGTGAATTAGCAGTAGTATCATATGATCTATCTTTTCAGCTAAGAAGTTGTATTATGAATCTAAGAAATGCTTAACATTTCACTGGTCACATGATTTGCGTGAGAAAGGTAACCGCCGTCTGCGAAACTGCCGTTTTTAAAAGTCTTTAAGAAAAGGAAAATAAAATTTGTTACAACTTTCCCTTTGAACTTAAACATTTACTCTTTGTTACTAATACATTAAAATATATAGAAGATTTATAACCAGGTTCAGAGATTACACCTGAAAGGTATTACTTCTTCAACATGACCCTTTCGACGAGTTTAAGTTAAAATGCTTGCAAGTCCACTCCACCTGCAATTTAAAACTGGAATTCGGAAGTTACACTATTCGTGAACTGATGTTTCAGACGTAATTAAAACAACTCAAACCATTTCTTTTCCTCAGGATACTTCTACTCACTTTTTTTCACAGCAGACTCGTAGATGATTGTCTATCATTAATTTCTTAAAGTCAGCCGTCCAGATGGTATAGTGGTTAGGGGAGCCTGACTGTGATACTGAAGAGCTTGGGTTCGAATCCCGGAGAAGGCATGGATGCAAAATTGTCTGTCCCTTCAAAGGAGGCAGCAGTGGCCGCCTATTAGGTGCCTCCACAATAAAATGGTTACCACTTCTGGCCTTAGTAGTGGCTAATGCCGTTATAGGCAAGTGCCCGCCATTCATTAAAAAAAAAGTTTTTAAAATCATGTAGTTGGGATAAAGAAATATTAAGTAATTTTTATGGAGAAAGCTAAATGATTTTTTTTCT
>KK116928.1:123897-164596 GCA_000611955.2 Stegodyphus mimosarum
TTCAAATATTGACCAAAATTCAAAGTTAAGTTCAGCATTAAGCTTAATGACCAAACAAATAGAGAATCTCACTAAGCAAGCTGAACAACAGTCTCGAAAACAGTACAATAAAAATCCAAGATACCGTGATAACCGCAATCGTTTCAAAAGTAGGCACGCAAATCATGCCACAGTTATTCCTATTATCAACAGAAGTTTAAAGATGATGATCGTAAATATACTTCTGCATACTCGTTTCAGGCGGAAAACTAAATTCCGCTGCTATTCCGAAACAAATCATGGATACTGGTGTGCAAAAATTAAGGACGAAGTCGAAAAATTATCATATCAGATGAACGAAGAGGCAGAGCGGACAGAAAGACCAATCAGGAGATTAAGTAAGGTGATGTACGGTAGCACATGCGCAGATATGCAGGTAGATGTAATGGGGGAGTGTCTGAGTAGTATAAAGCATGTTGTCGGTGTAAGATCAGTATTTCTGGCAAAGAGATTGCACGCCGTATAGCAGTTAAAATCACACCGAGTTGCTGCCTCAGCGAGAAATGGAGAATAATCAATCTGTTAGACGACATCTGGATGCTTTTACCCGAGGTCGAATCATTGGGAACTTGGAGGAAGGCCGCAGTGTGACAAGTGTGGCTGCAGAGTTCGGAATTGCTCACAGCATCGTTTCACGACTTTGGAGACAATTTCAAACTACAGGAACAGCTATCCGGGGGTTTAGTAGTGGTCGTCCACGAGGAACCACACCCGCAGATGACCGGTATATTGCCTTACAGGCCAGAAGAAACAGGCGGCAGACAGCGGGAGAAATCGCTAGACACACGACACAGGCGACTGGACGACCGATATCGCGTTTTACCGTGGCCAGAAGACTGCACGGTGGTGGTCTGTTTGCACGACGCCCTGTACGGTGTGTACCTCTAACGCCTGCCCATCGGAGAAGGCGTTCTCTGTGGTGCCGGGAACACCGGAATTGGAGAGACAATGAATGGGGACGAGTACTCTTTACAGATGAGAGCAGATTTAGTCTGAGTTGCGATTCTAGACACATACACATCTGGACAGAGCGGGGAACACGCAATAACCCCTTCAACATCATCAAAAGGGACTGTTTTGGAGGTCGCGGAGTTCTCGTTCGAGCAGACATAATGCTTGGTAGCCGGACCGACCTTCATATCTCCCAAGGAGGTTCGTCACCTGGGACTGCTATTGTAACGAGGTTCTTCTTCCTTACATGCGTCTTTTCACAAGGGCTATGGGTCCTCAGTGCCTCTTCATGGACGACAACGCTCCACCTCATCGCACAGTTACTGTCGAAGAGCTGTTGGAGAGTGAAGATATTGAACACATGGATTGGTCGGCAAGGTCTCTGGATCTAAATCCCGTCAAGCATGTACGGAACTTACTAGGGAGACCCGTGGCAGCACGTAACTTATCGCCAGTAACGATTCCGAAACTGCGATTGGTGCTACAAGAGGAACGAGCAGCAGTGTCTCAACAGCTCATTAACAACCACATATCTAGCATGCACAAATGATGTGAAACCTGCCTAGCAGTCAGGGGAGATCATATCCCCTATTAAAGACCGGATGTTTCTTGCTGGCCGCCCATTACAGGGATGTTTCGGCCTTCAGTCGCATTGCGCTCCATGCTACTTTTTCAATAAAGCTTCTTTTATCCCACTGATTTCTCTTTTAGTAAGTGTTGCTTACATTACTCATGTCCTTACGTACTGGGGATCTTACGGTATTAAATGTGTTGATTTGGAAAGCTTTTGTACAAAGTTATATTGAAAAAACCGTCTCGTCCTTAATTTTTCCACACCAGTTTATATGACAAACATACAAACGATGAAGTTTCTTGTAGACACAGGTAGTGATATTTCTTACCTTCCGGTACCAAACGGAAAGCATTTCATTGCTACTATTCTACAGCTATTTGCTGCAAGTAATACTAAAATTAAATCATACGGCATCAAGTAACTAATTTTAACTTTCGATCTCAGACGAACTTTTGAATGGGATTTCATAATAGCTGGTGTTTCAATTCCCATAACAGGGGCCGATTTCCTAATCAATCTTGGATTACTAGTCGATTCATAAAAAAACAAAAAGGCATCGATACAGTAACAACTTTTGCTAATAACGGCAAACTAGAGAACAACACTCAATTGAATGTTAAGACTGTTTCGGAATGCTCTCATTATCACCAAAAGTTTACGCAATTTTCAGAGCTAACTAATCCTTATATTCATAGCAAAGCAATCAAACATGACACAGTTCATTATATTGAAACTAAAAGAACAACCAATCCACTCCAAAGCAAGACGGCTCCGACTTGAAGTTTATCAGGAAACAAAAAAGGAACTTGAATTTATGATAGACCAGGGAATTTGTCGACCCTCTAACAGTAACTGGTCATCACCTCTACAAGTAGTACATAAAAAACCTACTGGCGTTAGACCAGTTTGCAGATTAGAGAGCACTTAGTTCAGTTACAGTTTTTGATTCGTATCCTATTCCACATATACAAGATTTTGTACAATCTCTTCATGGCAAAATAGTGTTTTCTAAATTAGACACCTCAAGGGCTTATCATCATATACCCTTCTCTGAAAAGCACATACTTAAGCAGCGGTAATTACCCCTTTCTATCTTTTTAAGCTTCCTTATTTAAATTTTGGACTCAAAAAAAACTGCTCAAACGTTCCAGCGTTTCATGCACAAAGTGTTACGAGACTACATTTATGTTATAGATACTTAGATGACATTCTAGAATTCTCAGAAAGCGAAACACTTCATAAACAACATATTTCCAAACTTTTACACAAACTAAACGAATATGGACTGAAGTTAAATACTTCAAAATGTGTTTTCGAGGCTCCTGAAATAGAATTCTTAGGCCATTTAATAACTAAGAATGCCACTAAACTTTTACCTGAACTGGTGACGCAATCTTAAACTTCAAAAAACCAGAAAATGTTAAAGACTTAAAGAAATTTTTAGATTTACTAAATTTTTACCATAGATACCTGCCATGTGCAGCACATAATCAAGCACTACTATTACTACTATATTTAAAAGGTTAAAAAAAGAATGACACACCCAAAATTCCTAAATTCCTTGTGAAGCTCAAACAACAAACAAGTGAAGAACAAGTGAAGCTCTTGAAAATGCTAAACAACAGCTAGCAAATGCTACATTCAAGCACATCCTTCGCCAAATGCATCTGTAATTCGTCAAGTCGATGCATCTGACCAAAGAATATGTACTGTTAAGAAGGAAAACTTCGCAGAAGCAGAAGTGGCTCCCTTCCAACGAAAAGGGAAACAACTGCGCATGCGTGAAATATCTGTCGCCAAAAAGCGCCAAAGCTCGAAGCTGAATGTCGAAGTTGGTTTGGACAGGTTCGACCGTTACGTTTAGCAAGAGTTTAAACAAAGAATAGGTTCTTTGGTTTCAAGTAGCGATATGGACAATGGAAGTTCAACAGCCAGTGAAAGTGAAACTTCACCTAATATTTCATCATTTCCGAGTTTAAATTATCGCGACAAGTCAAAGAACGATTCATCTTAACCCGTGTTCCTCAATTTCCTATACACGTCGCGGAGGGGGAAAATGTCGGCTAGGTACCAAAGAACCGGCACATCACAGAGGGGAAATTCTCGCCAACAGATTCCGTCGCCAAATCCCTTGGCGAATGTTCCCTTTTCTTTGTAGCGGCGTTGCAGACAAAGTGGTTTACATTACGTCTATGGAGCCTTTCCTTCTTTACATAGAGGTTCTTTGATCTGACTACGCTCTTGGCGGATCTCTAAACCAAGTTACTAAACAAGCACTCAAAACCCTACCATTAAGCCCACAATCACTAAGACAAAATACAGTGCCTATGGTAGAAAATTATTAGCAATATACTCTTTCGCAAATTTAGATACATGCTAAAGGGACATAAATTTGCAGTATTTACTGACCACAAACCATGGTTATAGTATATTTAAGGGTGTCTCTTGGATTATCGTTAAGTTGTTGTTTCAGTTATGGTAACCTGAGTAGTTGAATATTATGGAAACCCTATTACGACGTAATTGGTTACGTGATTACGGTGAATTTGACTGATGGGAAAAGATTTTTAAGAGCTTGTTTGTGTGTTGGATATTAGTTAGGAAGTACATTGCTCATTTGATGGTTTACACGGTAAAATTGCTGAATGTCGTAAGAATAATTTGAAGTTTCGTAAAGTGTCGTAAGATTAATTTGAAGAACGAAAGGGAAAAACAGCATTAGGTGACTGGTGTGTAAATGAAGGTTTACTTAGTAGCCATTTATAAGTGTCCAGTTTGTAGGATGCGTATGATCGAATGTCGAAGGAAATCGGCACTACGGAGGATATTTCTGAGTCTTATTTTTGTGAATTTATGTGGCGATGCCAGTATATGGATAATTTTAGGAAGTTTTTGCCTGCTGTTAAGGAATTTTGTTTGACTGAAGACACAGAAATTTCTAAATAAGGCAAGTGGATATTTCCTTTGTGTAGTGCTAAGATGAATTTCCTTTTTTATGTTATTTCATTGTTTGATTTAAAATGTAGTTTATTGAGGTTATATATTTTTTGTTTGTCTCTAGTGTAGAACTGGCTGCTCCTTTGACTTTTTTGAGTGAAAATAGATCAATTTGTCCATGGACAAAAGGAGTGCGCAATGCCAAGTTTGTGCAATTTTCTGATTTCTTTTAAGTGAAAATCGGTCGATGTGTACATGGAAACCGCGTTTGTGTAATTCTTTGACTTGTTATTTTGACTTTGTGTAGACATGGATTTACACAAAACCAAAATAAGAAATCAATGTATTGCACTAATTCTCTGTCCATGTACCACCAAAAATTAGCAATTTTTGCCAAGGGGCACTCGTAAATGTATTTTTATCTAAATCATTAGTATTTGCTTTCAAACAAAAACTTGAAAAAGGCTTCGCTCGTCAAACTCGTCAACTAGGTTTTATTTCTCAATTCACAACTGATATTCAGTACATTAAAGGAGCTGATAATATTGTTGCCGACACATTATCTCGCATTCATAAAATTAAAATTATTGGTGCTATTGATCATTAAAAATTTGCTCAAGTACAATCAAGAGATGATCAGTTAAAAGAGATACTTAACACTAACAATTCTTTGCAAATAAAAAAAAGTCAAGCTCCCAAATTCAGAAATAGAATTATATTGTGATATATTTACTGGCACAGTAAGACCTTATATTCCCAAGGCATTTCGAAAATTGTGCTTTAATTGCGTACAGAATTTAGCTCATGCAAGCATTCGACCGACGTCAAGAATAGTTCGTAATCGATATGTGTGGCCAAATAACCACAAAGATGTCGCAAACTGGGCAAGACAGTGTATTTCGGGCCAGAAATCTAAAATACAGAAACTTACTTTAGCCCCTTCACAATTATTTAGTGAAACTTCTATGCGATTTCAACATATTCATATAGATCTCATCGGCCCACTTCCACCCTCCAGTGGATTCACATATTACCTAAAACTATCGATCGGTTTACTAGATGGACAGAAGCTATCCCCATCATCGATATTCAAGCTACAACGGTGGCGAAGACTTTGTACGCCAATTGGATCCCCCGCTTTGGTATGCCAGCTACTATTACAACTGATCAAGGACGTGAATGCAAGTCTTCTTTATTTAATACTCCAACTAAACTCCTATGGGTACAACGAATACGTACAACTGCTTATCGTACTCAAAGTAATGGCTTAATTGAGGAATTTCACCGTCCTTTAAAAGCTGCATTAATGTATCTCGACACGCAAAAATGGACAAAAGTTTTACGAACTGTGCTACTTGGTTTGAGAACAGCTCTCAAAGAAACCGTCGGTTTCACTCTCGCTAAACTTGTGTACGGAATTACGCAGGTGATTTTTTCGATACATCAAATGTTGCAATTGATCTTGTTGAATACATCGAACAAGTTCGAAGTTGCATGCAGCAACTTAAACCAAACCCAATTGGACCACATACAACAAAAGCATTGTTTATTCACATAGATTTAAATATGTGTTCACATGTGTTTGTGCGACGTGATCCAGTACGATGGCCACTACAACCACCTTACGAAGGCCCTTTTAAAGTTCTCAAATGTGGTGAAAAGTGTTCAAATTATCCATTCATGGAAAAATTGTTTCGGTTTCAGTTGACAGGGTGAAACCACCATTTCTGTTGAATACCGACATGGATACTTACCCACCTGATACTTTAAAATCTAAATCTCCTCATTCCGCCAAAACAAATATTCGTCTCTAACTCCCCTGGCCAGACATGTGCATTTCCCTGATTTTTACGTATCATTACGATGATACTGGAGAGGGAGTATACGGCGAACCATACACAGATGAGAAAATTGTGTGTGCGGTCCCCGCAAGTCAGGGTTTTCAAGCTTTTACGACGTGTCACAGGACATGGTTCTGATATCGCAGACCCAATAATTCGTTCCAGTTGACAGTGCAAGAGACATAACTTCATGACCAGTGTCAAGAGATTTTAGCGCTCTGCACTGTGTCTGTCGTCAAAGCCTCTTGATTTCAGGAGCGCTGATGAAACAATGATCTTGTTTTTCCTCTGAAATCGTTCCAGATATAACAGATCAGAGGATGTAAAGTACTACTGAAAAATTAAGGAAGCATGGCTAATTCCTTCTGAAGATTTTTCCATAGGAACAACACGTGAGAATGCTCCTGAACTCTCAACTGGAAAGACCCAGAATACTCTTGAACTCTCGGCTACAGAGATCCTCGCTAGCAGGCTGCTCACGTCACGAGAACTATAATTCACTTCAATATACTTCAATATCTGTTTTATGGTATCCATGAATTATATATATTTGTATAAAGCTCCCCGTAATTGTAATAAATGTGTTTTGAGTTCAATAATGCAGTAAGTATTACGCAACCTCACAAATATACTAATCATTATACGGAGTCAGATGCGCTACCTACCGCCAGTCATCCCACAGCTCCAAAATTCCTATCAGTTACCACAAGATAGTAACTAAAAGTCCTTTAATATGAGCTTTGATTGGTTAATTGAGTAAGATAAAGCGCGTGAGGGGTACATGTCTAAAGGGAACGTTCCCCTCGTGAAGCACTTTCCAAGAGAAATTAACTGCAGTCAGCCTGCTGGCTAGATTTTGATCCCAGGTCGAACTACCTCTGTTCAGCGGTCTTATCCATTTCCCACCTGTGAGCCAGTATGACCGTTAAACTTGAACTATAGCAAAATATCTTAACGAATGATCTTTCTCCTTGTGTTTGCTTGTTGCATGACTTGAATACTGATACACTACAGTGTTTGTTTTGTAATTCAAATGATATTCAAAGTATGAATAACAGAATGAGTAATAGATTGTTTGAAAATGGGGAAATTATTGTTTGAAAATTATTTTGGAAAAAAGGGAAGTTTCGAAACTATTTTGCGCATATATACGCAATGTCTACAAAAGTCCTTACCCGTCCTTTATTTTCGCAACCGTTGTTTGTAGACATATATAAAAAAATGTTTCAAAAGACGCAAACATTCATATTTTCGCATTTTTAAATTTAAAATAAATATCAGTTTTATACTTCTAAATATTTTATAATTTAAAATTAATATCAGAAATGAAATCTACCAATTTATACATTGCTCTTAAAACACATTTTTATTATTTTAAGAAATTCTTGTACACGTTATGGAAAATAAATGGAACGAAATCGATTCCCATATATCACCCCCCCCCAAGTCCAGCTATGCTGCCTCAACGTGGTGGGGGTGTCACTGGGCGGAGCGGGCGAAGTACGTCGTGAGCATAGTTCCTGGTAGGGCCACCCTAGGCGTGAAGGTCATTCCAATATGCCCAGCTAAAGCACAGCAGGTGAAGATCCTTCAGGGGATTCTCGTCTTGGTGATTGGATGTCACAATCCCGGGGCCCCAGTGACCTTTCCTCTTCTTCTTTTTCCTTTCCTCTTGTCTCTCTTAGTTCGTATTTTTCTCCCTTTGTGGTTTCCCCTTTGTGGAGGATGCGGCTCACTGTGAGGTGCAGCTACTGACTGGTTTGCATAGTGACCCAGTATATGTATAGGATTATAGTAAAAGAGGATCTTGGTAGTTCAGGGACGAGGTACTGTGCCCAACGCGCTACTTTAGCCTCTGCTTCTATTTGAAACGGGAGGCACTTATCTGTCCCCGCTAGTGTGAATCGGCTAGTCACGAGTCTTATCGGTCAGTGGCTTGGGGATAAGTTCTCGGAAGTTCCCGCTTTCCGGAAAGCCGACTGTGGGGCTTCAGTTTGCGTATAGGCCCGGCTAGCCCTAACACAGGGATTTGTGTTCCTTTGTTAGGCTCCATGGTGGGTGGGACGGTCGGGCCCGAATCTTTCTTTCTTTACAATATGAAAACTTTAACTTCTTCTCCTAGCCATAAGGAGACGAAAAAGTTTGGAGTTGCTAAACGAATTTGCACTTCGACCATAGTCATCACAAGCAAATGTCCAAAGTTCTTAGTTATTACTGATCAGTTAGAAAACTTATCACCATTCTTCATCCATAAGCATATTGTGGCCTCAGCAGGCGAGCAAAAACACATAAATGGCTCAGTTCAGGATCTCTGCTTATAAGGTATTTCTCCCGCCTTCTTCGCATGCCTTCGTGGTGTAGTGGTCTGCATACTCGACGCGTAACCGAGAGGTCCGTGGTTCGATTCCCGGCGAAGGCCTTGCTCATTTTTCATGTCTCCTGCTCCGAAATAACCTAATGTCTCTACACTGGCGCCCGAACTAAAAAGGTGGTGGATGATGATTCTCCACCACCGCGATTTGGCGATTGGGTCCCCAAAACCCCAGTCGCCCTTTAAAAGGGGGAGTACATAAGGTATTTCTCCCGCCTTCTTCGCATGCCTTTGTGGTGTAGTGGTCTGCATGCTCGACGCGTAACCGAGAGGTCCGTGGTTCGATTCCCGGCGAAGGCCTTGCTCATTTTTCATGTCTCCTGCTCCGAAATAACCTAATGTCTCTACATGCTCATCAAGACTATATCTGACGCACAATCTTCCTCTTTCCTAAAAATGACCAATATGGGTGTGCAGTCTATTAATGTATCCCCATATAAGTCTTTGAACACGTCAAGAGGTGTCATTTCGGAAACAGACCTAATATCAGTCTCTGAGGATGTACTTTGAAAAGAACTAGCCGAGCAAAACGCATGTGGGGTCCGCCGAATAAAAGAGCTTAGGGACGGGCAACTCGTCAACACAAAACATGTTATTCTCATTTTCTCATCGCCAAAGACTACCGAAAGCCATTAAGACAGGCTACTTGAACTGCCCCATCAGACCTTACGTGGCGAACTCACTGCGCTGCTTTACGTGCCAACGGTTTGGCCCTGCAAAGGCCGCATGCCGGGGAAACCTGGCATGTGCTAGCTGTTCTGCAAGCGGTTACGAAAGTCAGGAATGTGTAGCTGATCCAAATGTGTAAACTGTCATGCTGATAATCAGACATACTCACGAAACTGCCCTAAATTGAAAGAAGAGAAAGAAATACAGCATATTACGAGATTACAGAGATTATGAGAAAAATATCCTATCCTGAAGCTAAGAAACTGTTTAGCATGGGTTAGTCAAGAACAAATGTCTACTATGCTCAAGCCACTAAATCATATCGGTCAATAAGTACACAAACATCGCATAGCACACAGAAAAAGACACCCGAACCAAAAACAAAGGACAAAGGAAAAATGTTTCTTCCACCTCATCCCAAACAGACAATAGAAAGTTCAGAAATAAAAACGCATGGAACAGAAATTTCAAAAAAGAAAATCAAAAGCTCAGAAAACAGAAGCTCAAGCCGAAGCTCTATTGAAGGGATCTTTTCTGACTTTATTGAATCCGAGATGGAAACAGATGAAGGCAGAGATCTCCCAAAAAATGTTCAGCGTCACAAAACAAAGAAACAGCATCGAAGCAAAAAACATTCCTAATGGTTACTCTCATCTCGTGGAACTGCCGGACTTCTACCAGGATATTAATGGTATTAAGCAACTTATTAATAAACATCAACCTGCTTTCATAGCGATACAAGAGACATTCCTCAAACCTGGCAATTTTTCAAAGCTTCGTAAATACTCAATGATAAGACATTCAGTGAACTCGCAAGTGGTGGTGTCTGTTTGCTTACCTCATTTAATTGCCCTTCAAGTTCTCTCCCCTTGGATACCCCTCTCCAAGCAGCTGCAGTACAGTTGAGCATTCGGATACTGACTACTGTTTGCAGTACCTACATCCCGCCTTATGAGAACATTGATCAAGGAGACTTAGAGGATTTAATTGCCCAACTACCAGTTCCGTTTATTTTGATCGGTGATTTCAATGGACACAATCCCTTGTAGGGAAGTAAAGACGCAAACCCACGAGGGAAGCAAACTGAACAGCTACTCCACGACCACTGTCTCTGTATCCTCAACAGCGCAGAAAGTACTTACTTTCATCAGCCAACAAGGACCTTCCATTCGACTGACCTTATTATTGTTTCTCCCCAGCTTTTGCCATTTTATTCCTTTAATGTCGAGAGTTATCCATATAATAGCGATCATTTCCCGATTATCAGAAATATTACAGATAATGGGAGTATTGCTATCCCTAAAACCCCACGGTTTTTGTTGGACAAAGCCGACTGAGAATCTTTCTTGCATTATGCTCCTTTCATTGAAGAAATAGTGAAGAATGTGCACATTGATCAGACTGTGAAGATCATTACAGATAAAATTATTCAAGGAGCCGATATATGTATCCCGAAAACGTCGGTAAAATTGCCAAAATACCCAACGCTTTGGTGGAATCCTGAATGCCAGGACGCCATCAGAAAACAAAGGAAAGCTTGGAGCATTTTTCGGCGAAATCCTACAGAATCAACTCTCATAATATTCAAAAGTGCTAAAACAAAATCTCAGTAGGTGAGGAGGAAGAGTCAGCAGAATTCCTGGATCTCGTGTGTATCGAGTAAGAAGGTATGGGAGAGAGTTCGGAAAGCTTCCCGTATCTACAAAGAGCACACACTTTCCATTTTTAAGACAAGTGGTGAAGCTGTTACCAGTAGGCAAGGAATTGTGAACGCCATTGGACAGGCGTTTTCAGCTGTCTCAAACAGCAGTAACTATCCTCCTGAACTCCTTTCTGCAAAAATATGCATTGAAAGATAATCGATTGATTTTAAACCTCCCAATACTTAACCTTATAATCAGGATTTTAATGTGCTTGAATTGAAAAGAGCTCTCCCGCAGACAAAAAGTTCATGTCCTGGTCCGGATGGTATTGCCTATCCTATGTTGAAACATCTCCCTTCTACGTCATTGGCAGCCATCCTCTTTCTTTTTAATAGAGTATGGAAGGAACAAGTCTTTCCAAATGCCTGGAGAACAGCTTTTGTTATCCCCATTGTTAAACTGTAGGAACATTTGGTATTTTTTGGAAGCATCAGACAGGAAAAATGAGCAACGCCTTCGCCGGGAATCGAACCACGGACCTCTCGGTTACGCGTCGAGCATGCAGACCACTATACCACGAAGGCATGCGAAAAAGACGGGAAAAATACCTTATATACTCCCCCCTTTAAGGGGCGACTGGGGTTTTGGGGACCCATTCGCCAAATCGCGGTGGTGAAGAATCATCATCCACCACCTTTTTAATTCGGGCGCCAGTGTAGAGACATTAGGTTATTTAGGAGCAGGAGACATGAAAAATGAGCAACGCCTTCGCCGGGAATCGAACCACGGACCTCTCGGTTACGCGTCGAGCATGCAGACCACTACACCACGAAGGCATGCGAAGAAGGCGGGAGAAATACCTTATAAAACCCCGAAAAGACCCTACCAATCAGTCAAGTTACCGCCCCATTCATCTAACTAGCTGCCTTTGCAAACTCTTTGAAAAGATGGTCAACCCTTGACTGGTCCATTATTTGGAGACAAATATTTGTTTATCCCCTTATCAGAATGGTTTTAGAAAAGAACGAGCAACTCTCGGTAATATCCTACTCTTAAAAATAGGTATCCGTAGAGCGTTCGTTAGAAGACGTTTCCATATTCTTTGATATAGAGAAAGCCTATGATATCAGATGGAGGTAGAGTATCCTTAATGATCTATATAATAATGGTTTACGAGGAAATATGTCGATATTCATCAAACATTTCCTACAGGATCGAAAGTTTCATGTGAAGATAGGCCCTTTCTGACGCGTTCCATCAAGAAGAGGGTGTTCCACAAGGCAGTGTATTAAGTGTCACATTATTTAGTATAAAAATTAACTCTTTTTTAAAACTAATGCCTCCAACAGTCCATGGAATGCTTTATGTCCACGACCTGCAAGTCAGTTGTCAGGGGGAAGACCTGAAAGACATCGAGCGTAAACTGCAGACATTTCTCGGTAGAATCGTTAAATGGTCGCAGGAAAATGGTTTTAGGTTCTCTACCCAAAAGACTGTGTGTGTGCATTTCTGTCGAAAGAAAATTCCTCACCCTGATCCCGAACTCTATCTGCAAGATGTGCTGATTCCTGTAGAAAAGGAAATAAAATTCGTAGGAATGATATTTGACCAAGGTAACAATATGGGGAATGTCCAACAGTATGGGGAAGGAAGGTATCTAAAATAGAAATGTTTAAAAACTATGAATATTCTGAAAGTACTGTCAAATACTTCTTGGGGTGCTGATCGAAGCTCAATGCTTCTCATATAGAGAGCTCTTATTCGTTCGAAACTTGATTATGGATCAGTCATTTACGGGTCGGCAAGGCCTTCCGTAATAGCCAAAATTTACCCGATTCATCACCAGGCACTTCGGATATACACTGGTGCCTATAGAACTTCTCCAGTGGAAAGCTTATATGTGGAAAGTAACGAGACCTCCCTGCTGTTAAGATGTGAAAATATGTGTTTTAGCACTATTTCAAAGTCTTATCATAAACCGAAAGTCCTACGCAGTCGAAATTACTTAATGATCCATACTCCCAATTATATCAGGCACGACCATTATGTGTTCCATCCTTCAGCTTGCGAATTAGTGCTTTGATAGACGAGTATAATTTGACCGATATAAATGTACAGCTGGAGGATTTTTTTGGAATTCCTCTCTGGGAGGGTTGGAGAATCCAATCTCTGGACACTTTTCGACACTGGGGCAAATCACAAACTAACGAAATCATCTACAAGCAGATTTTTTGTGAAGATAGAAACAAATATAGGATATATATCCCTTTATACACAGATAGATCAGGATTATGTTGGTGCCGCTTTCGTCACAGAGAAAACGATAGTGGGGGTTCGATTACACCCAGCTTGCTCTGTGTTTACTTCTGAGCTTACTGCAATCCATCTGGCTTTGACTTACCTTTCAAAACAACGCTATATGAAGTTTATTTTCTACACGGATTCCATGAGTGCCCTAATGTCACTGGAAAATTACGCTCATTGTTCTCATCCAACTGTAACCAGAATCCTGAAGTTGAATCATACTCTAAAAAATCGGGGGTGCCAGATTCTTTATTCGTGTATCCCCGGGCATGTTGCCATTAGGGGGAACGAACTGACGGATATTGCAGCTAAAACTGCGACCACAATGTACAATCCTCAGATTCCACTAGCAAACATCAAAGAGTTTGTCAAAAGCAAAATTCTCAGTAAATGTCAGAGGCAATGGGACGGCAAAGTATATAATAAGCTGAGAAATGTGAAACCCACCATTGAAAACTGGCCGTGTACGGCTAATAAAAGGGAAGATGTTCTCTTGACTGGACTGAGAATTGGCTATTCTCGCCTGACCCATGAGTAGCTTCTGAAAGGAGAAAAGAATCCTCGCTGCACAAACTGCAATGCAGATATGACAGTCCGTCACATCTTGGTGGAATGCCAGAGTTTTAATTATTTTCTCCAAAAACGTTTTAATTGTTCAGAATTGAATTTAAGAAATTTAATTGGAAAACACATCATAGTAATCTGTTTCTGTTTTTAAAAGATATTGGCTTTTATGGTAGACTTTAATTTGTTTTTAAAAGAAATTAGCTTTTATTGTAGACTTTAATCGGTTTTTAGTCTCTTTTTACCTAAGTTAGAAGATTTTACAAATGACTAATTGCATTGTTACCATTTGTCTGGCGCAGATAACCTTGACAGGTTTTGTGTCAAAATTATAATAATCCATCCATCCCATATCTAAAAAAATTTACATTTTATATTAAAACTAGAAATCATATTCGACGGTCGTATGTTAATTTAAGAGCAAAATCTTGCATTCGTGTGTAACTAAAAATAAAACCCAAAATTTATCCGTTTAGAAAAAGTTTTCTGATGTTAACAAGTTAAGTGACGAGAATTTATGTCAAATTTTCGTGGAAAATATTCATTGTCCAGCAAAGCTATCTTATCCACAGAAACTTATGGAATTCCTAGAAAACATTAAGAGGCTTCAGTATTTTACACAGGCAACTCATAGCATTAGTTTCAGTAATTAAAAATTTAAAATAATTCTAGTTTAATGAATTTTTGGTACAACTATTAAGATAAGGATTCTAAAGTAATAAAAGTTCATGAGAATATTAATCTCGCATTTTTAGCTTTTTGAAATATATAAATTACTTTTGTGAAATTTCTTTTGGCTTACCATTCATGACAAAATTATAAATTAAAGACTGTTATCCACTAGTAACTCCCAAAAGAATGTTGTTGAATGTAACTTACGAGTAAAATATCAAACCAAAATTATTCTAATTAATTTATTAACAGACTCCTCAAGGCAGGTTGAAAGCGATGCCAAATATGCCATATTTTGAAATTAAATATCTCTGTCAATTTTTGGTGTCAAACATGCTGCCTTTTATTTTTTATAATGAACATAGAATTTTTCTAAATATAACAATAACAATCAAAGGACAATAAAAAGTTAACTTTTATAAACGTTATTGGTTCAGATTTGAAAAGGCAAAACTTGAATATTGGCTCCATTTAAAAATTTTTTGTTATTTGAAGTGCATGTGTTTATGACCAACGATTGCGAAAATCAAGGCCGAGTAAGCACTTTAGTGGATACGGTGTATGCAACATATATACTTTTCCTAAATATCTATTCATTGAACCATCATCTCGTTGCTCTATATCTCAGATTTAGAGAACTGTTACTGACATTATACAGTGAGCAAACTTCGAAGTTTGTTAGCTAATAGTCAGGGCTGCATTTAGGCATTAAGTTGCGTCCTCGCTTTCTACGAGGACACATCAAAGCTTAAATTTGGCCGGAGCCCACCGGAAAACGGCTCCGGTACTTCTCCGTTTTTGAGATAAGTCGCAATTCTAGCTTGAGTGCACCGGAACTCTAAATAAGAAGGTTCCGGCACTTCGCTTCTCTAAATGAAACATAATTTCAGCCGATAAATTTTATTTTAATAATAAATATGCCTTAAAATTCTATTCCCCCTTTTGAATATGTGCCTGTATTTCTCTGGGGAACAAAAACTGTGATAGATGTTGAAACTTTTAAGGAAAGAAATACCTCCACCCACATCTCAAAAACATATACTTCAGGCAATGCAATGAATTTATGACAGCGGAAAGTACTTAAAGCGATCACCTTGGTCGTGTACGTCCAGCGTTAGTGACCTCCAATTCAGAGCTCCTGCAAATTTTTGAAGTATGCAACCAAATATGGACAAAAATTGTCACTTGTGCAGACCTTGCGTTTATTCTCATATTATTATCGGATCGGATTCGAGAAAACCTTTTTGGTAGAATTATATCGACGGGGCATAGAGATCAGAAACCATTGGACTCTTCTCTCTTTATTTTCGAAACTTCATTTCTCCGTTAAAATTTCTTTTAATAATCTCCTACTGTTTGTTAGCTTTCTCTCTGATCTCATTAGTGACGCTTTAACCATTTTACCTTTCTCCATTGGTGTGCTGGAAAAAGAATTGTTTTTATTTCTCTCATCCTTTGCAACAGTGCGTTATACCGTACATTCGGCTGAGCTATTTCTTAATTTATGAATGAAACTGTAAGTCCAGCCGAAGACCCAAACAAAACAAGGTCCAATATTTTATTTCTTTTATTTAACTACTAGCCGCTACGCGGCCTAGAGGGAGCACCAAATATTAAATTTAAAAACTGCACAGAATTTTACACTGCAGAACATCTTTATCAGCCCCAAATTTCAATAAAATTGTGTCACATATAAAAAAATTACAATGAAATAAGCAATATCCCTTAATACAAATATTAGTTATCCTAATAAATAAATTAATCAACTCCTCGTTGCCTTCTCTCGACAAACGTCCAGTATCTAAGAGAAACATTAAATTTAAAAACTGCACCGAATTATTATCATAATTTTTCTGAGTGGCAACAGTGCTGATATCAGCAACAGTGGCAACAGGGGTATATCAGCAACAATGACTGCGTGCCATTGTTGCTGATATAATGAGAGAATTATCGATTTGATGCGATTTCATCAAAAAACATAAAATAAAAAAATGGCATTCGAATTTTGAAGAAAAATATATGCACCTACTATGTACCAAATTTCGTAGCCCTGGGTCTATTAGCTTACGCGCAGAACGAACGAAAGACACACAAACAGACTCTTCCTTTTGTATAAATAGATTTATCGTGAATTTAATAATTTATTAAATTTTTACTTATGTCTTTATATTTTATTGAACTTTAATTTTAATTTAGTTATTTAATTATTTTAATCATTAGTTATTTTGTTTATTCATTTTTCTCTTCTTCCTGACAGCCTTCCATAGGGCTTCGTCACTTCTGATTTTAGAAATTAAACCCCGGCCACATTTTAAATATTTCCGTCCTCAGAAATGACAATACAGTAAAAATGCCACCTAGTTATAATTGCAAAGTTAAGTTACATTTTTCAAGCACTAATTTCATAATTTAAGAACTGAAAGTCGTTGAAATTTTTCTGAGACAGTATTTCATCGCATACCCCTTTTTTTACTAAATTTATCGTCTGAAAATCGAGAGGGAAAAATTATGCCAATAATTTAAATTTCGAAAGACGCGGTTACAGTAACAACATAACAATGAAAGTTAATCGTGCGTAAACTACAGGCAATTACTCCAAAATTATTTCTTTAAAAGAAACCTACATTCCAATAAGAATACGTAGTAATATTAACATTGCAATATGTGATAAAATATCTTCATTTCTACTTCCCTATAACTTGAAACTCCTCCGGTATAATTGTTGTCTCTGCTTCTCCTTAGGCCTCAATCCATCCCCATATAGTTAAAGAAGGTGAATGTGGAGCTGACTCAGCGAAATCGTAGATTGAAGGTCAGTCATGTGGTTGGTCGGCTCCTGTATTAAGCCGGCATAAATTTCAATGGTTAGAAGTTAAAGTTTCGGCGTGACCTGCACAGGTAATTTGCTAGATTTTCTTTGGTAGCAAGATGAATATGATCACTATGTAAACGAATACCTTGCAAAATTTAGGAGAACTCGTTCTCTGAAAGCATCAATGAAGGAGAAATTTGCGCGAACACTTTTTAATATTTTCAGAACCTGGCGGTAAAAAGCTAACGGGGGGGGATACGAGGAACTACGGTTCGTGTTCTGAAGTAAGAATGAATCACATTTTTACCTTTGAGAATGGAGCAACGAAGCGATAGGACTAATTTTTTCAGAAACCAGAGCAGAGCAATTTATTGGTTTGTTTGTAAGCAGAATTTTAAATCAAATAATAAATTGACGAAAGGTTTTAATTTGAAAACTGTAACACAAAGCATATGTGATTACTAGCTCTTAACTGAGCACGTATAGACAAAGTGCACATATAGCAAAACAAAAGAAGTCAAGTTAGGAAAATATACCAAAATATCTTGATTCGTTAAAAAAAATACCATCAGGAGAAAATTATTAAGAAGGTTTAAAAAAAATTATAGCTCTCATTTATTTGATAAGTAAAATACCTCTAACATTTAGACGTAGTACGAATAACTTTTCAGTGATTATTGAAGAAATTATTTACTGCATTTACAGTATTTTATTTAAGTGTACTTGATAATTTTTTGAAAACTCACACTAAAATGGGCACAACTGTTATTCTAACAGGATAAATTATTTTTCATACCACGCTTCAACACTTAGACTCAAAAACCTTTAACTCTCAAATCTAAGTGAAAGAAGCTGGTCAGCAAAAGTTGACACTATATTGGCTTTAAAATCTTGATGTATATTAACTAATGAGATATTTCTACAGCTATCTACTTCTCCTCGTGGATAACCAACCGCTTCTGAATTAGCGAGTTCGTCATCATTGATAGATCATTTTCATTAGCGAGAAACATCCTTTTTAAAAGCGAACAAAAGCTACTAGTGACTCATATTTACATGAAGGCAAGTTAAGTTCAAGTCATCATTCACTGTAGAACTAAATTTTAAAATATTGCTCCTTACGAACAGTAGTGTTATACATGTATGTATATATAGTTGTTGCTGCAAAATAAAATACTTGTTTTTAAAATATTAGATTCATTATATAAACCAAAAAATTTATGACAAAAAAAAATTTATTCCAAAAAATTTATCATCTTGCGGCATTTATAATTTCAACTTAATTTACATCTTTCTGTATGCCTCATTTCTTCACGGTCACACTCATTCCAAAGAATAATGCAGAACTGAATGGCAGGCAGTTTAGTGTAAATTTAAGGAAACAACTTGTGCACAGGTCAACATCTGGGATGATGCCCTACACGCTTGCCTATTACCAAACGCAGATGTTCAAGAAGAACTGAGAATCTCAAGGCAATTTAGCTTGGTTAGTAAGTTAGGGTTGTAGTCTTTAGCTGTCGATCCGTAGCTTGTTTCGCTGCCAAGTCAAGATTAGCTGGTAATTTTGTTTTGTAAAATTGTACTTTGTTCTCATAAAGGCTGAGGTGAAAAAAGAAAAAAAAACTTAGTTTAAAAGTTAGATATTTCAATTTGTGGGATTCAATCATTTAGTTAAACTATGTATGATAGCTCACCTATTAGCTTTTAAGTAGCAACTGAGGGGTGAGTGTTGAACTTGTAGTAGTTAATAATAAGTAGTAATATGTTAGTAGTAAGTAATTAATAGTAAGTGTTAATAATTAGTTTATAGTAAGTGTTAATAAGTAGTTAATAGTAAGTATTAGAAGTTTAGTAGTTACTATAGTTTAGTTTTTAAGAGTAAGTTGTTAATAAGTACAAAGAGGACTATAAAATTGCGCAAATATTCTGATCTCCAGTGATATAGAGGTTTGCTAAAATGAATTATGAAATTAGCGGAAACTGCTATATTGCACCTTGCTTGCCATACATTTGATGAGCTGCTGCTCAGTTTATATATTAATTTTATGTAAAGTATAACTGGATCGAAAAAGGGTTTTCGGAATTTCGTGAAATGCACCCTGCACAACAAATGGATCATTAGAAAATGAAACAGGCTTTGTTTAGTAATCAGTTGAATGTAACACTAAATAGTACTAACGATAAAAACAACACCTGTTCATTGTTGAGTGTTATGCGAAGCACAATTTGTGAGAAACATGTGATGAATTCTTTGGTCAAGATTTTAAGAATGAAAGCATCTTAGCAAAACCTCCAGCAACATACGCAGCGGAAACTTTAGTCACAAAATGCACAAAACGGACTGGTTAGCGAAAGGCAGTTCTGTTCATAAAAAGTGCAACTCACCGCCAGAATTATACACATTTTCCGGACCACGTTTTTTAGTCACCCTCTATCATCCCGTTCCGCTTCATGCCATGATTATCGTGCTGGATCTGCACCACATGTCTCGGTTCATTCTAGTAGTGTCTTAAACAGCACGACGATAGCATTTTCTGAACTATGACCTCGTACCGGGTAAGGAACTGAAGCTTGGAAGAGGGAGTATGACTATTCTCGCCTAAGCAATAGCCATACATTTGGTTGGTAAAGCGATTCAATTTCTGATGGGAATTCGAAGTCATGTGAGTTGCTGCGAGCCGTCTGATTAGATGCAAGGTTCAAATTCTCCTGAGCTTCTAAAGACATACAAAATAGAAAAGTAAATAAATGAATAAATAAAATACATAATACAAAATCAAAATTAAAGTGCAAGCAGATAAAGTATTTACAGTCTTTTACATCCTATCACAATATTCCAACTAGGTCAAAATATATGAGTTCAAATTATAAAGAGAAAATTATGTACAGATACTCAGGTTAGGTAGAGACGTTTTAGTCCAACAGGTGGGCTGCTAAAGGTTTTAAATAACGGTCTTTGTGGTTTTTCTCAGATATTTCTCTAGGAATTCAATTTAAAGATCTTCATGGAGCCTCTGGTTTCAAACGTCATTATGTGCATTAATCATGAATCTGGAAAATTTGGACTTCATTATTTGTTGCTTTTGTAGATCCCTCTGAGCTGCGCTGGCCCATACAAAACAGGCATAAGTCAAGATGGGTCTTTCAGTAGAGAAGTAGGTAAGTCTCTTTTTGGCTCATTCTAGAGAATTTGCCACTCGGTGCGAGAAAGTGTCAATTTTTCAAAATGTCCGAAAAACTCAGCTAATAACAGAAAAATATTTGGAAAAATGTCATGATCATGGCAAATCAAATTTGGAACCACGTGGTGAAGCCACGCAAAAAATAGCTACAAATACTGAGGAACCAGTTCTTCATAGTAAGAAGCTAATACCAGAAATACCTGTAGAAAATATAAAAGTATTCCGAGGGAAAATAAGCCTAAAATTTCTAGATCCGCGAGAACTGAAACCTCGACAAATAAGACTAACAACATTTCTGATAGCATCACGACTACCCTTACAGATATATTCAAAGTAATTAACTAACTCAAAAAGTATTTACTGATTTTTCTATATTAGATACTCTGAAAACCATCCTGGTAGGTTATATGAGATTGTAAGGTTTTAGTTAAACTAACCAAGTTTTATTTTAATTTAAATCCTTCTATCTCCTCTCTGTTTCAACATCCCGTCAGAAGAAGCGCGCGTTTTCAGCTTATGCTAATTTGAAGTACAGCGAAGTACTATTTAAGCCTGAGGTAGAAACCTCTTAGCGTGAGAGAGCTTCAGTCTCAGATCACGGACACTCTGCTCGACGTTCGCCTGACCAGCTAGCAGTTAAAATTTATAAGCCATAGTGCTTACTACGTGATTGCATTGTGAAACAATTTGAAGTGCGCTAGTATTAGTATATCTTGCTACGCACCCTTTCAGGTAGAGGCTAACTTCCGCGATTTGCTCTGCGAAGCAAAGTTTAATTTCTATTTAGATATTTATTTAAATTTATTTGTTTGTTAAGTTCGACCCAAGTGCGGTCTTTTACTTTCTGTATCTCTCCCGAGTTGGGAAGTGTGTGAATAATAGTGATTTAATAAAAGAGGATTTCAAATCCCTTTCAAGTGCAGTTATTCTCCAACTCAGCATCTACATCAGAACAAAGCTAACTTTTCATCAGCTCGCTGTTCCAGTTCAGGACTTGAGAAGAAGAACCCTATTACAGACTTTACCATTTTCTCAAAGAACACGCACAGAATACTCAGTCCTGACAAGATTAATATAGCTCCTACTGCCACTGACAAAATGTTTGTATCGTTCAATATTATGGAAGAAATTTTCAATGGTGGTACTACGGGTAGTCTTATTTGAATTTTGTGTTGTACATATATTTTTGATATTTAGCTGGTACTTTGTTAATGCTTTAATTATTGTTTTGTGTATTTTATTATTGTACATAATTTTATATTTGTCTTTGCATTTCTTTTCGGAATTTTAGGTAACTGAATTTAGTTAACTGATTTTATTTTGAAACTGTTACGATGCCCTTTAAAATTTTCATACTGCCTTTATATGTTTTGTTTTTGAAAGTCTTCACAACTTTACTCACCAATCTTCATTTTCTCAGTTGGGAATGCTTTTCGTGGGTGACACTTACTTCAACGTTCAGGACTTTTTCTTCAACTTAGTGACTTTTATGTAGTTTAATATATGTGTTTTTACTTCGTTGTGACATGTTTGCAATGGATTATTTCTCATCGGAGGTAGGTCTCAGGACCAGGTGCTCAGGTGTTTGGCACCACTCGTAGACCACATCAGATCAGTGACGTGGTAGAGGAAATGCGTTGAGTAAAAAGCTTTTTCCGTACGTAATCGACAGAAGTTTTCCAGGTGAGTTGCTCCTTGAGAATAACTCTCAAATATTTGGCCTTTTTAACAAGCAGAACAGATTAATCGAAGAGAAGAAGATTATTCTTGATGGCGGCTTTTCTTTTTTCGCTTGATCAGGAATAGTTAGGATTTCTGCGTAGTTTTAAAGACTTTCCGCATCTGCACCATTTTTGAGCAGGATGTTTTCTTTGCAACTTCCTGATGGCATGAAAAGATACTCGTCTAATTAACTAAATCGAAAAAGTCAGGGTTGTGGGGTCGGCATAACTAGCAAACTTTGAAGTGGAGCTAGTCATAGGCTTGGGAAGGTCTGCAACGTAAAGTAATACAAAGTTGGGCCGATAATTGACCCCTGGGCTCTCCTTCGTTGATTGGAGTCTATTCTGAAATAGAATTATCAATTGTAATTTGGACTAAAGGTCTAATTTTAATTGGTAGGTCTAAATTTAATTGGTAATTTAATGTACTGTCATGAAACAGTACAGAAGTAAATCATCTGTCTGTTGAAATGCAGATCAATCGATCTTTTGGCCCGTCATGCCAGACGCGGCCAAAAGCTTTCGACACGTCAAGCATAAGGAAAGCAACATTGAGCTTGCAATGCAGAGTGGCGCCGCTAAATTCAGTAATTCTTGCGATTTGCTGGCAATGGACGGAAGCAGATGGAAATAAGATTTCATCCTATGTAGGATAACTTTTTTTTATTTTAGTTAGATTTTAACTAACCTAGATACCAATATTTTACCTAGACCTGACAGAAGACTATTGGGTCTATAACTTTCAGGCTTATAGTGATCTTTACCAGGATTCGGTATTGTGATAGCTTTGGCATTTTCTAATTGCTTGGGAAATTCGAATTGAAGAGGCACGCATTGATGATTGAAGGGTGATTCGTAATGACGTTGTAAGGACGGTTTCAGGTAGCATTATTAGAAATTCCGCCAATACCTCAAACTTTGCGAATCCTTGGCTTTTTCAATAATTCCGAAATCTCTGTGGGAGTGGCCAAAGAGTGGACGTTTCGAGCTCTCGAGTAGTTTAGACAATCACGAACATAGAAGAGGTTATTCATTTTTGAGAGGTTATCCATTGATCAGAAGTTTGGCATGAACTGATCCCGTAGATGCTTAGTCAAAATACTAGATTTGTCTTGAATTGTAAATACAGATCTAGTCTTTACTGAATATTGCAAGAAAATTTTTGTTTGAAATTATAGTAGTCCAGAAGGATCCATCACTGACATGTAAGCTTCGCATTTTTAAATTTCAAATGTCCTGTTTGTGTTCCTTGATAAAGGTCTTGATTTCTTTGTTTAACTTGCTAATGGAGCGTTTATAGCCAAGGTACCAGGCAGGATTGTATTTTTACGGTGCCAGTTCCTTTCACGAATTCTTTGTATGATATGGGGGGGAAGTCTGTAAATACAATCAGAGCTGTAAACTTGTTCACACACGTCTCTGATGGCGTTGTGAATTTTGATAGTGACGTAACAATTGCACTGTCAATATCCTTCTTTGTTTTCAGAATTTGAAATTCAGGAGGGTTTTCCAGAAATACGTTTTGAAAAAGTGTCTAGTCCGTGAGAGGTTTGCAAGAAGGTGACTCGGATTTTGATATTCCTAGTACTGCAATGTTGGACACGTGATGCGACCTCAGTTCTGCTTAATTTAAATGACGATTGGGGTTGCTATCGTGCTGATGACCAAGTCCAGTGTGTTAGAATAATTCAGATTATATTGGGACAATAAGAGTATTACCCAGAGCAACCTTGTTCTTTAGTATGAAGCTATGGGGAACATTTCCTTTCGGATTACTCTTTTTACATTGTCAATCTATGTGTTTAGATATAAGATCGCCAGCACTAACTGTAGAAGTATCCAGGTGATTATCAATCAGTAATTCATTTGAAAGTTTACTTTTTGGTGCATTGTAAACTGCAAAGTAGATATTTTCATAGGAGGGGAGAGACAAAGGCAGTGACAATTTCATAACTTGGCTCTCTTTTTTTACTTATGAGACAAGATTAGTAATTCCTTATTATGAAAAACAAAACACCTCCTCCGCGATGGGCGAGTTCGTCGAATCTGGAAGATGCACAGTTCGGTATGCTTAGTTTCTGTTCCAGGGAAGCATGGGTTTCCGTAATAATGCGAATACCTATGTCATGATCCGTAAAAAATTGCTAATTCTTGCATTCTGTTATGGAGGCCACAGCCATTCAAGATCATGATAAGATAGGAGCACATTTAATGGTGTAATGATACATTACTGGAATTACTGGTCTGCTCATTAATTAAATTTCTCTTGTCACTGATTTTGGCAAGCAAAGGAATTCCCGAATCTCTGATTTGTAGAGACACGGTCGGTGAGGTTTTAGACGACTTGTTTGTCAGGACTGTGTGTTCTGTGCATCATTTTAGGAAACATAGTAAAGTCTGTAATAGGGTTCTTATCCTCAAGTCCTGAACTGGAACAGTGAGCGGATAATACGCTATGTTCTGGTGTAGATCCTGTATTGGCGAATAACTGCACTTGAAAGGGATTTGAAATCCTCTTTTATTAAATCACTATTATTTACACACTTCCCAACTCGGGAGAAATACAGAAAGTAAAAGACTGCACTTGGGTCGAACTTAACAATCAAATAAATAATTTCAATAGAACTTAAATTAAGCTTTGCTCACAGAGCAATTCGCGGAGTTTGGCCTCTGACTAAAGGGCTGCGTAGCAAGATATACTAATACTAGCGCACTTCAATTTGTTTCACAATGCAATCACGTAGCAAGCACTATGGCTTATAAATTTAGCTGCTAGCTGATCAGGCGAACGTCGAGCAAACTGACCGTGATCTGAGACTAAAGCTCTCTCACACCGACAGGTTTCTACCTCTGGTTTAAATAGTACTTCGCTGTACGTCAAAATTAGCATAAGCTGAAAACGCGCGCTTCTTCTGACGGGAAGTTGAAAGAGAGAGGAGATAGAAAGATTTAAATTAAAATAAAACTTGGTTAGTTTAACTAAAACCTTACATGTTTAGCTTCAGTTAATACATCAGGTGGAAATCCACTTGACGGTCCATTCGCGTATGATTTGTTAACAAATCTGTCTGCATAGAATCTCACTTTGGGATGTCTTTAGGCTTGAGGAGTTTTAGCACCCCTTAGAGTTGGTTCCGTGAGAATTCTTCAAGTTGGCACTGGTGGGAGATGCATTGTGATCGTTTTGGCACTGAGACTATTCTTGATTTTGTCCGCAGTGGACGCACCTGGTTTACAGTAACTGTGAGTATGATGGAGCTCAGGGCTTAATTTCTAAAATTAGAAGTGCCGGGCCCTATGAAAGATCTTCAGGAAAGAGAAACAGGAATGCATAAATAATAAAATTGTCTAATAAAATGAAAAACTGATTGATAATTAAACAATTAAATAATTAATTGTCAAAATTTTTAAATAATTAATGATTAAAATAATAATATAATTAAAATAAAATTTTAACAAAATGTAAAGAGACAAATAAAAACTTAATCCGTTATTAAATAAATGGTAAATAGTTAAACAATAAAAAAAAATACTGAATTTTTACTTATTTGGAGTTCCCGTTGAAATTACAATTTCCTACAAAACTAAGAAATAGATCTATTGGTCTCCAGTTGAATACAATCTCTTGATATAATGTACTACTACAATTGATGAGAGAAATAAAGACCCTTGTTCTTCCATAGATGCCAATTAAAATGGTTAAAATGTCACTAATAAGAGTAAAGAGAATGCTGTAATTAGTAATAGAGTATAGAGAACATTTTAACGGAGAGTATATAGGTATGAGAACAAAGAGAGAAGAATATACCATTTTCTGACCATGATCTGCTATCAATATAATTCTAGCTGTCAAGCAAAAAAAGATTGGGGAACAAATTTTCCTCGAATCAGAGGGTTAGCTAAGAGAAAAGTAACAAGTGACAATTTTCGTCATCCGTCTTCGGTTAGATCGTTCCAAAAAGTCTGCAGATGCTTTTTTCACAGGGAAGACACTAGCGTTGGAATGAAAAATTTTACGTGCTGTCATAAATTTGTGGAGTTTTACTCTCTAAATCTGAAGTTCTAACTTAGAACCCCACGAACACTAACAAGCGAATAATCGCTTAAGTGTGTGAACAGAACACGTAAGACTTAAGGAGGGTTTAAAATCCTTTATTTTTCAGTATATTTACAGTCATTTCCTACTTGGAACTTTACACAAAACCGCCACTCGGGCTTGAACTTAAAATAGTAATAATTTAAACTAAAACTAGCTTAACTAACCTCCATGTTGTACTCTATCGATAAAACTTACAAAGGTACTTCTTAGTAATATTTTACACAGCAGATCTTGTTAGGAGATAACACGCTTTCTGCTGCAATGCTTTTCTGGCGGATCTGGATCTGAGCTGTCGGCCTTCTTCAGTACTGATTTGCTCATTTCTATAAATTCATCGGTTGTCAGTTCCCTGCTATGTGAGTGCAGCATCTCGCTGAGGTCATCACTATCAACTTTCAAATATTACCGCCTAACAAGATTGACACTTGCTCCATTACATGAATTACATGACACGTTTCTGGCATTCTTTCATCTAGCATTTAAAATGAATGGACAAATGTTCTTGCAATGACAAGTCAAGGTATTTGGGAAATTTTGTTTTAAGACTCTGCAACGATTCTTACAGCATCTAAAACGCTGAATTTTGTAGTGAACCGCGAGGTGCGGTATCTAAGGAACTTCGAGATCGCGTGATTCGGAATATCACCTTAATTAATAGGTAAAAATAACTGATTAAATCTTTTTAAGGACTTCAGACTCCACTTACGAAAATACAGGATGTTCGAAATACGGACGCAGATCTGAATATAGTATGTTGCGCTCTCTAGTGGCCAAATAAATCACGGTGTGAACATATCCTTTTGTTCACAACTCGTAATATTACGGCCTTGTTTTTATGCAAGAAGGTCTGAGTGGGAAATATCAAGCATCCGGAAGAGTCTAGCGAGTCATAGTCTGAATGTTGTGATTTCATTTTCCTTTTACCTGATTTTTATAAAATCGCTTATTCATGACAGATGCACAAATGCCGTATTTAAAAATTCTCATATTATATTGGTAAGCTGATTTGCTCTGTTTAATTTTTGATTTGTTTATGAAGTTCAGCCGTAGATATGTATATAAAAAAATTACTAGTTCTCCTTACACCTGCTTTCATATATTTAAGTTGCTATATTAATTTGTGTGTATTTTTTTTTGGCCGAGAGGACATGAGCTTTGCCATAGGAATCATTTCTGTAAACAATTTATTTCAGAATTTTTGAAAACTCTAGAAGTGATCATGCTTTCGCGCGGAAACATGCATTTCTTATCGCATATCGGTGTGCTCGAAATGAACGAGCACTGATGTATTTTTTTTTTTTTAATATTTTTATATTTTGCCAAAATCAGTTGCTGGAAATCCTTTGATGTAAACTAATGTTGAAGATGTGAGGATTTTTTTATTATACTGGTAATCTATTTGAAACTTGGTGAACTTAAATGACAGACATAGAATAAAAAGGTACCACTTTTTTTTTGATTTAGTCATAACTGTTGCAATTTTAATATTTTTTTTTTTTTGCAATTAGTTAATTCTGATAGGTTTGAGTGTTAATTTATGTAATGTCTTATTGAGCTGGCATTACATAAATTCATCAAATAGCTGTAATTTATGTAACTAAAGTGAGAAAATAGTATCTGATGTGCTTGTGACAATATGAAAAAAAATTTTATTTTCAGAGTTTATAGGTTATAAATGGTATACTGTTGGGAAAATATATATAAATTCACATTGAGTGTTCTAACAGGATTGTGCGTGATGTTTTTATAACAATATTTTGTTAATATTTCCCAATTTGTATTGAGTGATATTTTTAAAGCACATGATAGGTTTGAAAGATTTTTACTAATGTGAAGATAAGATTATGAAAATTAATAATTTGCTATAAATTTTAGTTTCAAATAAAGCCACTTTTACTATTGTTGTTATAAATTCATATTTGAGGATATAAGAAAGCCTGCATACCTCAGTCACGTCTGTGTTTTGCTGACACAATTGTAATTAGACATAACTAGCAAATTAAACTTATGATCTATTTGCAGCATATACCTGTATAGCATGCTGATATATATATATATTTTTATTAACAAGGCATTAAACTTATATTATGTATATGTGTGAAATACAATCTAAATGTGACACTTATATTAGTTTTTCAGGAAGAAAGACATCTATGTTATTAAATTTTTGCTTTGGATGAATTATGACTGAAAATGTAACGTTGATTTAAAAGTAGTTCACCAGTCGATGAGTGGTTAAGACTTCTGAATGCTGGTGGTTTGACACAGGCAAACGAAATGGTTACATGGGTGTATTTTGTTGTTTTCCCCGTGTGTAATGTGAATGCAAACTTGTTTCTCTCGGAAAGTCTTTTATGAAGATGTTCTGCCCTTTGAGCAGATAATCCATGTGCACGTGGCTATATCCAAATAACCTAGCATAAAAAGGAATAGTTTGTCATTATATAATCTTAAGTTGTATTTTTAAACTTTAAATTTATCTAGATTACATTATTTGGATATTTTAATGGAATAAATAAATTTGGGTTATCATTTATTTATATAAGCGTTATTATTAATACGTTTAAAGACTCATAATTCTAATTAAAGTGTTCTTTGTGGACAGTTGTTGCAATGCTGATTAGCACTTGTAAAAATTTAGACTTAAATCTCAGTTTTTCAGTTAATTTTTTATTTCATCTGTGTTTCAATGAAATCCGTAAACGTTCAGACTTCTTTTATTCAGTTTGAGGCTCCGAATTAACATAATAGCAGGTAGTAGTATTTTTGTTTTATTAAAATAAATGTAATGAATGTAAAATGCAGGTAATATTCAAGAAATATAATTAAAACATATAATATTTTTTATTATTTTACCAGTGAATTAATTCATAGCAGCAATAAACCTTATTCCATAGCAGAGTGTGTTTGTTTCTTTGTGCTCATAATAATGCATATTAAAAAAATATATATTGTTCCTTCACTTCATGAGCCCACCAGTGGCTGAGCGGTAAAGAAGCTGAACACTGGTAGTTCGGTCCGAGGTTCGAATCCCGCGAACGGGCTGGCTGCATGGGCGTTTTCGTGGTTTTCCCCATGTGTGACGTATATACGAGCCAGTTTCCCTTAGAAAGTCCTCCACGAAGGCATCCCTCCCTTTAGGCAGATAGCCCTCGTGTGCTTTGCCATAACTGAATAACCTAACCTTCACTTCATGAATTTTTGCTTTATGAAACTTCTAAATTATGAACTCATCTTTTGGAAATAAATATTAAGTTTTTATAGAAAAAAATTAGGGAGTAAAAACTTCTTTTAATTGTCTAAATCAAAATTATCACGGAGTATTCAGCTTCTGTTTTCATGAAAGTTTTTAACAAAATTCAGGTATAAAGGAATTGATTGTAAGTTTTAGAAATGCAGTTTGAACATTTATGTAAAGAAATGTATAATCTTGCATATCGTAGCATCAAGTATGTGAAGCACTAGAATTATTTTATTGTCCAGATCTGTCCCTCTGAAAATAAATTCCGTCTTGACATCATTAATTTGGAATATGTAGCATAAATGTGGTGTTGTATATTGCTGGATTAGTTTATACAGTTTGTGGATGGCTTTCCTGCTATGTATTAAAAGCACATTTCAACTGATTAATTAAGAATCAGCTGGAGTTAGTAAATTTTACCACTAGAGCACAGACTGAAATTAAGCCAGATAAATTAAAGCATGCGGAAGCAGTTCCATTGTGTGAAGCATGTTGAGCATTCTTTTTTAAAGGGGGATGGATTACAGTGTAAGTGTATCGGGTTAAAATTTATTCTATGGTACCCCTTTGCGAATCGTTTCTTTTTTGATGCCAAGATTAGTGCCATGAAGGATCGGCACCAATTTCAAGATGGTGCCGATCCTTCCACCCACTACACAAAACCAAAACAAGAAATCAAACACTTGCACGAACTTCGTGTCCATATTGAACTATTTTAACTTTAAAAAAAATCCCAGAATTGCACAATCTAGACATTGTGCACTGCCTTGCTATGTACACATCGATGTATTTTCATTTAAAAAATATCAGGAAGCTAAAACAAAGTTAAAACTATCATATTAACCAGAAAAAATTCACCGCTGTCTTAACACACAGACACGAATAAATAACCAAAAATGCACAAACAAAGAGTAATAAATAACCAAAAATACATATTTCCTAACATAAAAGCATTAAGCAACAAAAATTAACACATAGACACCAATAAATAAATAAAATGTCAATTTTTTAATATATCTTTTCTTCATGTGCATACGTTCATGCCTTCCACCAGCATGTCCTCCATCCTCCACATAATCAATTCAATTAAATATTTGGTAATTTTTTCTGTTAATGATGGATAAATATGTTTTTCCCCCCCTGCTCCTTGTAGCACACAAATTCGGCCAAATAATATTGCAAGCCGTCCGTCATTTTCCTCCTGGCTAAACCATGTTTAATTGCACTCCACATTCCTTCTATTTTATGTACTCCTTCCAGCAGTCAGAAATTATAGTCGTATCCTGGAAAAACATACTCATTTACAACACTAAGCAAACTTTCAGGCTTCACTTTCATAAAACATTACGCATGTGCAACCAAACACAGCAATTGAAAATCTCTGGTCCATACGAAAGGGTTACTATTATAAAAAATAGCCAAAATCTCAATTTATCACAACACATTTGGCAATATTCGCACAATTTTCTCCAAGGCTAGTTTTGCTAACATTATCAACATTAGGTTTACTGAAAAACCTATTTGACGCAGTGGGTTTCTAGATTTCACGAGCAACCAATACTACTTGATTTTTTTTAGACAGAAAACAAAGGGTACCGTACAGTAAATTTCAACCTTGTATCGAATACTGTATGTATTTTTTAAGGAACTTAGAGATATATAGTCAGAAATTTGTATATAAAATCATTTGCATAAGGTAATGGTGCAACTTTATTTTTTATACTGTAATGTAGCAGCATTTTAAAATTAAATGTGCAATTTTATTTATTTTTTAGAAATTATTATAAGAATATTTGCTTATTATAATTATAAGAATATTTGCTTATTTTGCAGCAGAATCTGTCCAGAGCTGATATGAAGAAATTTATTCAAGTGTGATGTTGCGCATTTGAGTGAGCGAAATGAAGGTAATTGTTATTCTTCATTTCAGAATATTTGGAGAGAATTGATCAATTATGTTAAGAGTGAGGAACATGGGTCATCTCATAACTAAGCAGTTTTTGACCTTGGGTCAAAATGAAAGATAGTCTTTTATAGTTAATGCATAATTATGTGTGTAGGATCAGAACTTGCACAATATTTTTAATAGTTGTGTATTAATTATATGATTCAATTTAATAAAAGTGATGAAATAGTATTAAAAACATATTTTGCTCTCGGGATTTCATCAAGGTGGTATTGCTACATCAATAAATAAAACATACAAAATTTAAGGTGAAGAAGAGTTCCATCATTTTCATTCCACAAATTATTATTAACTGCAAGAGCTTGCCATATGCTGTATGCATTGATTCTGAGCAGAATCCAAATTTAGTATTAGAATATCTGTGTAAACAGCTCCAGACAATCATTCAGTGTACTACTAACATATTAAAATTGCAGGAAATATAATTTCTTAATATAGGTGTGTGGGCTCTTTATGAGGTGTCAGATATGGATTTGAAACATCTTCATCTCTCTTGTTTAGAAAAAGGACAATTTCCCAGTCAAGTAGTCACTGACAGTATTAAATTGCTCCTTTTCTTGAATATAAAATGTAAAAGACAATACTTGATAAAGGCAAGACACATTTACAACACTGAAAAAAGGCCTTTATCCAAATAATGCTGTGGGATATAAAAAAGTTATTTCTTATGAGCTGTTTTTTGGGGATGAAAGCATTACTAAAGATCTGTGTTGTGAATAGCTGACAAGACCAGTGTATACTAAAGAGACCTGTATTGGGCAATTGAAAAATTTTTCATCATGACAACACGTGAATTTAACACAATACTAAGAAAAGCTCCAGATTTGAATGGGAAATTGTGATTCTCTTGCCATGTATATTTTAATTGCACTATCAAATTGTCATCTTTTTCAAAGCCACATATTTCTTTTTGAAGCCTTTAAAATCATTTAATGGAAAATTTTTTTATTCAAAATATGTTGTCTAAGTTGTCTCCTCCTTTTTTTTAACTGAAGGCCAAAATTTATCACTAAGATACTGGAAATTTAAAGTCAGGATACAAATAAGTTGTAAATAATATTGATGGATATACCTTGGGTAACGTTTAATATTTAAATTTTTTAAAATTATTTAAAAACTCCTTTTGTTATTTTTTAACATCTCAGTAAACAGGTTTTTTGTGTCTGCATGGAAAGAGCTGTATTTATAAAGCATTTGCTATCTACTTTTGTGTAATTAATTAAATTACTCTTTATTTTTGAAACCTTTTGTTCATTGCATAATATGTAGATTATTAAATTATATATAAAAAAAGTATTTTATATAACTAGGTGAAATTTAAATTTAGGTAAATCTCACAACCAGATGAAAATGGTTAAGCTGCTTAGAGGGTTGAATATTAAAGTATTTAATGATTATCCGCACCTCCAGTTTCTGTTGTGGAACTGGCATGTTTGTGGCATATTTTTGAATATACACAATAGTCAACAACTCATGCACTTGTATGCCACACATGTGCTGGAACATTCATGTGTTTACATTATTTGTATTTAATTGTTATTCTGTCAGTGTAAAAGTGTAAATATCAGATATTTAGATATTTGAGTACTTTCTGATTATTTGCACCCTTTCTAAGAAGTTTCATGAAGCAACATACCATGTAACCAAAAAGGCAGCCCAGGTATGTGTGCGCATGCAGCAGGGGATTACATATTTACACCTTCAAATTCGGCAATTATTTTTCTGGTTAGTGTTTGTTTTTGTATTCAATACATTATTTTTTCTTGTAAGCAATCATAATGTGGCTGTGGAGTTGGCCAGCTTTTGAAAAGTAAAGTATTGCATTTCTTCAGAAATATCACATTTTGTCCAACAGTAAAGAATACAAAAAGTCAAATCTCATGAAGTTGTACTTCTTAAATAATTGAAATTTGTGGATCAAAATTTATATGTGAAACTAAATTTATCCAATTTGATGATTTTTGTAAGTGAAAGCAGATCGTTATAAAGATAGAGAAAACAATAGTGTAGCAATGCCAAATTTGTGCAATTATATAATGTTCTTTTAAGTGAAAACAAATCGGGGGAACAAACACATGGGAAAACAATATTAAATATATATATATATATATTTCTTGAAAGAGGAATTTGAAAAACTGGAAGGAAAAAGGAATTTTCCTGAAATTCTTGCTTCTCTTCTGTATCTTTTTTTTGTTGGTGAAAGGGGAAGAAAAATTTAGCATTTTAAAGTTTATCTTGACTTGAAGCTCAAGATTGTTCAGACTATAGAAATTGTTAAGGGCATTGTGCTGTGCTTGATTTGTAATGCAATGAAAGTATGTCATATTTAAAGCTTTAAATTAAAAATCGTCAGACGTATATGCTGTAGATAAGCATAGAGCTCACAGATTAACATGTGCATGTAACCTTGTGCCACAGTATTCAAAACTGAAGAATTTATGTTAAGTTGGATAATTTTTACTCCAAATGTAAGCATGCTGGCTCTCCCCCTTTCAGTATACCATTAATCTTTTGCTTTAAAGTGATGGAAGTTTCTTTTCTTCTCTTCTTTTTTAGTTGCACTTAATTTTGATTTTCAGTTAAGAGTTTAGAGATTTTTCATAAACTTAAATTTTGAAGTCATTGCTATCTATTTTTTCTAAAATTTGTGAAATGGTTGGTTCAGTGAAACAGCCTTTTCTATATATAATAGTGTACATTTGCTAACATTTATAATTTATTCTCTTTATCTGTTTTATAAATGAAAATTTTTGAAAAATTACTCCTTTCAAGAAATAAGGAATGTTAAAGTATCGAGTTTGAAATTTTGATTCATCCGTTATCCTAAGGAATGTTGGTTGGTGCATTTTCCTTAAATTTTTTCTAATATGTAACAGTACTGTTCCTCAGAAAAAGAAGCTATTTATATTACGCTTGAAGATTATCATTACAGTTTTGTTATCTAAAACTTACATTGTTCATTAAATATCATAGTAAAATACAGTTTTCCTCTTTTAATTTAATTCTGAAAAAATTTTCAGTATTCGTGCTATTAGTAGCCATATTAATGGATGGAATATTTTATTTGTTGTCAGTCAGTGGAAAAAAATAATTCCAGGAAAATGATATCTATCAGGAAGGAAAAGATATTGTTAAGTACTGGTAATTAGTTTCAGTTGTAACAACGTTTTCTGTTGAAGTAATGTTTTTACGGAACTACTCTTATATCAGTCCCCGGTTGGCGACAAATTTCTCGCCAAACATTTTTGGCGAGAAACTCCACGACACACCATTACTATCTAAATTTTTTGTTTACATTTCGGACTTTAAGCCTAAAATGTCTGCAAAAACGTGGTTTTCACGTGTGCAAAAACCACATTTTTACACACAATTTGCGCTATAAGTCCGAAATAAAAACAAAAAATTTACATAGTAAAGTGTGAAGTTTCTCACCAAAAATGTTTGACGAGAAACCATGTACACAGCAATCTGTTTTAACTTTAAAAAACATCAGAGAATTGCAGAATTTGTGGCACTGCGCTGAAATAATCGCATAGCTCTGACCTCGCTAAAATAAACTAAAATAACAATACATTTCCACAAAAATATACTTCTACCAGCACACCAGTGAACAAATCATTCATTATTAATAACATAATTCCCTTAAAAACCATGTACACAGCGATCTGTTTTAACTTTAAAAAACATCAGAGAATTGCAGAATTCGTGGCACTAAGCAGAAATCATGACATTTTCCAAACCTCGCTAAAATAAGCTAAAATAATAACAATAAATTTTAAAAAATATATACTGTAAGCATAAACACAAACCGTGAAGAAATAATTCATTAATAACACAATCATCTTAAATACAATATTCATTAAATACATTACAAAATGCATTAACATTCCCTGAAATACACGAGAAAAAACATAGCTTCACTTACCATTCAAAATTCTTTCGGACTTATGACATGCATGCTCGGCTTCAAAAATCCTCACCAAAAATGTTTGATGAGAAACCGAACAAAAGATTCATTAACTACACCCACATCGTACCGTCTCAAACTAAACTTATCTCGAACACAATCCATAATGCACGACTGAAACTTTTCAACCACTTCCTTCAATCTAAGACACACCATTCCCATGCACACACCGAAACTCCAAACGCAGAACAAAACCACGGCACCCACTCAACTTTCAACATCAAAAGGGTTGCTATACCAAAAAAATCCCGCCAAAAACCATCGCGGAACACACAATCGCGCCAAAAGCCAGCACAGAACACACATCACCACATTTGGCGACCACATATATCCGGGGAGCAACCGGGGACTTATATCAGAGTAGAACCGTTTTTACAAAGAGTTTAGATGGGCATTAATTCAATCTGACATATTTTAAACTTACCTTTAATGGTTTAAAACTCAGTAGACATTTTGAAAATTCTCATTAATTTGTCCTTGAAAATTTTGAATTAGCCATGCTAATGTTCCATCAGTAGTGAAAATAATTTAAATTTCATTACTATATATGTATGTGTGTGTACACTGGACAAATTGCATGCATGCAACAAACACACACACACACATATATATATCAATGCGATTTGCATAAAATACACAGTCATGTGCATGCCAATGCTATTATATTCATGCACACACACATATATATATATATGTAAGAAAAAAAAATACAATGGCTTTGCTCTTTGCAACTAGCAACCTTTAATTAATTCTATGCAATTCAGGATCTTCCCCTAGACCAGTACCTTCTGGAACATTCGCGCCTATTACATAACCTCCTCATATAAATGCTGCGTCAGAAGTTTTCCTATACAGATGCCTTCTCGCCTTCATCCAGTTAACACTTTCACAATGCTCCTCTTTCTTTGCTAGAACATTATAATGTATTAAAGTCAGTCGTATCTAGTAGCATCTGCTCTAAATTAAAATAAAGATATGTTGTTAAAAGTGAAAGTCCTGAGTTGTATTTTTCTCCATGGTTCAATCATCCCAGCTTCGTCAAACGTCTGCCAAAACGTGTAATAGAATAGCCTCACCGCTCACCCACGATGTGTTAAAATAACTGAAATATTACATATATGTAGTGAAAAAGCTTTTAAAACATTTTTAAACCTCTTCAAGGAAGGAAAAATAGATGTATATATTGTTTGTTTATACATATATATCGTATATGTTTTTATTATATATATACAGGGTGCTTCAGAGATCAGGGGACAAACTTGGAGGGGTTGTGGAGCATACTAAAACATGCATTTTTTGTATAGGAATGTAGGCTGTAAAGTGACGAGTTAAGGCATGAACGCAAAAGAACGACAAGAGAGGAAAATGTGTTTATGTACAAAATCAATGCAAAGTGCTTCTTTGCAGCAATACAGTATTCACAATAAATGTTCAAAAAAGGGAACACTAACAGTAATAGGAACTACAGCTGTGATTGGCTGGTAATGCAGCGGTAGAGGGCGGGAGTGAGCCGGACAAACCACTATCCGATGCATCAGAGGATCATTCTCAAATCTGATGTCGAGCGCGATGGGTGAGTTTATGCACAGGAAAAAAAGCTGACATGAGATGCATGTATGGTGCTGCTAATGGGAACGGCAGAGCGCTATAGTTGTACCAGGAACGGTTTCCGAACAGACGTATGCCGAAGCACACAGTGTTCGAGAGGTTGCATCGGTCTCTGTGAAAACGGGTCATTTGAAGTCCCTTCTGACATTAGAGCCCCGTTCACAGGAGCAGAATCGATCGGCAGAGAAAACCGGTTCTTCCAATGTGTCCCATTCACATGGCGAACAAGCATTAACTGCTTCTCAGGATTGGAGGTAGAATTTGCTAGAATGCCCCTACCTCTCTGGGGCAGGGCAAATGGGGAGATTTCCCATACTGCACTGCGAGATTGTGCAGTTCACTTAATTTTAGTAAGCAACATGGCTGACGTGCAATTGATTGCTCGCTGGACTGTCAGCGAAACAGTCGCGTTGATAAATGTCTGCGGATGTGATAGCATCCCCCCAAAAATAGATGGAACTGTGCAAGATACGGATATTTATAAACAAGTACAGACAAGGTTATCTGATGCTGGATATTTCAGAAATATCATTGAAATTAAAACTAAAGTTAAGGTGCTCGGACAGTGCATATCGGCTTCAACGCGACAAGGGGCTTGGTACCTTTTGAAGAATTTTTTTTTTATTTAGGAACTTTCATCTATTTTTTATGAATATTATTAAATGCTTTTTGTACGACAAAATTATTTTAATTTTTAACAAAGAAATAGTTTTTTAATTAATTTATTACATTTTTAATAAAAATTTAACAATTAAAATGTCTTTCTTCTCCTACAATTTTCAGTGTTCCCCCAGATTTTTTTATTGTATTTATTATTCTTAATAACTTCAAGGATTGATTTTGCAATTAATGCATTAGTTTCTGAGAAAAAAAGTAAAAACCATTTCCATGTAAAATCTTTAAAACAAATATGATCTCCGTCACATTTTCATTTCAAATAATTTTTCTTTTCAGATTTTGCAAAACCCATCCTTGTTTCTATGAAGTATATAATTTTAAATAAGCAGTAAAAATATCAAATAATTTAGTTCATACCTGTATGTGTTTTAGGACTTAGAGTAAAAGGATTTATAGAAAAAATTAAAACTGAGAAAACGCAGTTTTAAGAATACAAACTGTCTAAATAGTCATTAAATCATTTCAAACTTCCTAAAATTTTATTACAGAATTTCAGTACATAAATATATATAAATAAAACCTAGTGCTATTATATTTATTTGCTTATACATTTATTTGCTTATACATACTAGTGCTTATACATTTGGTTAATATAAATATAAATTACAAGCCTTTATTTAAAACCTTATTTGGCCAGAAAGATTGCAAAAAAATCATAAAATGCAAGTAGAATTTTTCTTTATCTGTGTTTGTTTTGTGAAACACGTTCAAAACAATTTTAATACATGAATTAATTATAATATTGTTGTATGCATACAGGTTTGTAATAGATTGTTAATAGTTCGTAAATGATTGTCATTGCACATAGGTCCGATAATAGTTTCATTAAATTTATTTTATCAACCTAAACACTTCAAAGTTCTGGAATTTTCCACAGAAATATTCGTACAAGTGTTTAGAATATCACAAAATGTACTCAGTAGTTACGCTTCAAATTACTAAGAACGTTAAACACAACGCAGTGCAAAGCGCATCTTAAGAGAAAGCTAACTCGGAAATACCTCCGATCTCGCGCTGAACTAACACCTCGCAACAATAACAAATTATATAGTGTAAATAATGTCATGAAAATAGTGTGGTGTAATGAGATTTATATTTTGAAACTGATGTTTCGAAATTATTCCCAAGAAAAACCAGTATTTCCCATTCTGCTTCATTGGATATCTTTTAAAAAAGTAAAAAATCATCCATTTAATTTATTAATTTCATTTATAATGTTTATAAATGCAAAAAGTTTGTTTTATAACCTGTAAAAATTTTGGAAGTTTGTAACCGGTATATTTTTAGATATGAAATTTTAAAATTAATAGGTGTCTAAAAATACGAGCGATTTTAAAAAATTCTCCCCCCCCCCTAAAAAAAATCACGTTAAAATTTTTACTTAATTTTTTTCCTACTGTGTCTTATGGTACAAAGAGTAATTTTCTGAGATTCTCAGTTTATTTAACGCAAATATTTGCAAAAAATCATTTCAACTTTAAAGAAGAAAAATTTAAAAAAAAATCTAACCCTCTAAAAATGAAAATCGTGAATCCATATCCAAAAGCAGTATATGTGCAAAGTTTGAATTCGATTCTTATCGGGAAACAATTTAAAAATCGATGACCATCTTTTAATCATAGCGACAAACACCAAGAGTGAGCTAAATAAAAGCCTATGAAATAATAAAAATTATAATGCACGAATTTTTCAGAAACCATTACGAAAGCTCTGGTACCAATTGCGGAAGTACCGATTACGAAATTAACAACACTAAACAACGTTAAAAATGTGTAAACAGTATTAGAAATCAATCAATTCGCACAGTGGCGTATGTGTAATGGGAAGGAAGAAGGTGGTCTTCTGAACGGGTCCTAAAAATAAAACTCCTTCCTGTCTCCTTTTTCTCCTCTTGCTAACTGCAGCGGTGCGAAGGAGCGTTGCATGTGAATGGAGCTTAGGAGTGGAAGAAGAAATGCACAAAAACCTCACATTGAAGAATCCATCTTGAACAATGTGCATGAATCACCTCAGACAAGTACAAGAGGTATTGCACGTCGTTTGCAGCTGAGTCATTCCACTGTTTGGAGAGTATTGAATGAAAATGGTTTGCATCCATACCATTTGCAGAGAGTCCAAGCCTTGCAAGAGACAGATTACCCTCTTCGAATTCATTTCTGTCATTGGTTCTTGCAGCAGTATGAGGCGCAGGCAAATTTCCCATCGGATGTGCTATTCACGGATGAGGCAACTTTCTCACAGGATGGCATCTTCAATAGCCACGATATGCACATGTGGTCAACTCATAATCCACACGGCACGCATTCCAAACCCACTTCTCCGTGAATATGTGGGTGGGTATTGTTAACGACTACTTCAGAGGCTCATACCTCTTACCTGCAGGTACAAATGGCTTATGTTGTCATATTTTTGTGCAAGAGGTGCTACCGGAGTGATCGTTTGTGATCGCATGTGGTTCTAGCATGATGGTGCACCATCCCATAACCACGTACGGGTCCGCAATTACTTGGATGGGACATTTCCGGGCGAATGGATTGGCCGTGGTGGACCCATTCGATGGCCACCCCGTTCGCCAGATTTATCCAGCTTGGATTTTTTTAATGGGCCTATCTGAAGAGCATCATTTACGAGACACCCGTTGACCTCGTTGCACGACTATCCATTGCGGCTGCAAGCATGCGCGAAATGCCTCTCGTTTTTCAAAATGTTCGTCGATCTCTTCTGCAATGTTACCAAGCATGTACTACTGCTGGTGCTCACAATTTTGAACATTTATTGTGAATACTGTATTGCTGCAAAGCACTTATAAATAATTTATGCGTTGATTTTGTACATAAACACATTTTCCTCTCGAGTTGTT